>JAOQMM010000008.1:1387386-1398849 GCA_027563515.1 Erythroxylum platyclados | reverse complement strand
AAAATGTCTAGAATCGAGCCTAGTACATCTGAAATATCCGTAATAAGGCTCCAAAATTTAATAATGTTGGTTATATGCGCTCGGAGCATCCTTGGAAGTTTGATAGAAAAGTTACATATGATGGTATAAAAATCGATATACACTTGTAATAAGTAACTGCATCATTGTACTTACACTTTTAAAGCCCTCGGAGACTTATGAGGTTCGGTTTAAGATAGCAAGAGAGTGTAAATCAAGAGAAAAAGAACTAAGTGCATTTGAAAAGGAGAGGAGTGAAAAAAAGAGTGAAAGTGAAAAGCAAACTGAGAGATTGCAGTGAAGTGAGAAAAATAGAGTGTTGAGTGATGACAAAAGGAGAGTTGTGAGCAATGGCAAAAGAAGAGTTGAGAGTGAGTGTAAGGAGAAAAATACGAGAGTCATTGCTTTGGAAAAAAAGAGTGAGATTAAGAGTGCAATTTTGGAGATGCAAGAACTACTTGTACTTTTGTACAAGGGCGTTAGGTTATTTACTAACGATCTTAACCCTTTTTTTGTCTAATGTTGTTGTGTCATTGTAGTAGGGCTTTGAGGATTGAGCATCAAATTGATTTTATCCCAAGATCGTCAATTCCCAATCGGGCAGCCTATAGGACTAATCCTGAGAAATCTAAGGAGATTCAGCAGCAAGTTGATGAGCTGGCACAAAAAGGGCTCTTGAGAGAGAGCTTGAATTTTTGTTCAACTTCGGTGATCTTATTCCCAAAGATGAATGGAACGTGACATATGTACATGATTGTAGAGTCATCAACAAAATTACTATGAAATATAGACTTCTCATTCCTTGATTAGATGATATGCTTGATAAGTTGTATGGCTCTTGTGTATTTTCCAAAGTTGACTTGAAAAGTGGTTACCATCAAATAATAATGAAAGAAGGTGATGAATGAAAAATTGCTTTAAAAGCAAAATATGACTTATATGAGTAGTTAGTTATGCCTTTTGGTTAAATGATGAACCATATTTTGTACGCTTTTATTGGAAATTTTGTTGTAGTTTATTTTAAAGATATTCTAGTTTATAGTAAGAGCATGTTGAGCATTTTTATGCTGCATTTGATGCATTGAGAATGCATAAATTGCTTGCTAATCATAATAACTGTTCATTTTGTATGGAGTTCTTAGCGTTCTAGGGGATGTTGTGAGCTCGCAAGGTATTAGTGTATATGAGAAAAACGGTTAAAGTAATTAAAGTACGGCCTATACCTAGAAATGTGAACAAAGTTAGGAGTTTTCATAGTTTAACGAGTTTTTATAGAAGGTTTGTTAAGGACTTTAATTCTATAGATGCATCTCTAAATGAACTTGTTAAAAAGAATGTAGTATTTAAGTAGGGTGAAGGATAAGAGAGAGCATGGTATTTTGTAGATAAGCTAAGTCTAAAGTCAAACTGCATGGTATATACAAATCATTACCTATACCTAGTGAACCTTAAACTGATATATTAATGGATTTTGTGTTGGGTTTGCCTAGGTACCAATCTAGTAAGTATAGCATATTTGTTGTTGTCGATATATTTAATAAAATGGCACATTTTATTACGTGTTACAAGACTAATGATGCAACATATATAGTTAATTTATTCTTTAGTGAAATAGTACAATTGCATAGACTACCTAGATTTCTAAGTTATTTTTGGCATACCTTATAGTCTAGACTAGGAACTGAATTGCTATTTTATATTGTTGCATATCCTCAAACAGATGGTCAAACAATAAGAAACTTACGGCACTTTTGTGTGCTATTATCCAAAAGAACTTGAAATGGTAGGAGAATTGTTGGCCTCACAATGAGTTTGCTTATAATCTTTGTGTGCATGCTACTGCTAATTATTCTCTATTTGAAGTTGCTTATGGTTTTAAGTCTCTAACTCCTTTGGATATTTTACCATTACCTATTTCTGAGCTTGTGGTAAGAAGAAAGCTAAGTTTGATAGGGATTTGCAAGGTAAAGTTCAAGCTAAAATTGAGAAGAGGAATAAGTAGTATACAAGGCAAGCAAACAAAGGGCGAGTTAAGGTTTCTTTTAAACCTGGTGATTAGGTTTGGGTTCACTTTAGAAAGGAGCAATTTTCCAAGCAAAGAAAGTCTAAGTTGCAACCAAGAGGAGGTGGACCTTTCATACTTTAGGCAAGATCAACGACAATGCTTATAAAATTGATTTATGAAAATATTAGTGCTACTTTCAATGTTGCTCATCTGTCTCTATATGATGCAGGTGATTTGAGGACAAATCCTTTCAAAGGGGGAGGGAATGATGGTGATGAAGTACTAGCCTTTAATGTTGAGCACACTAAAGATCCTTTGTAAGGTATAAGAGGTATAATAATGAGATCAAGAGCCAAAAGAGTGAAGGAGGCTTTATTAACACTTGTATCCGAGTTGCAAGATCAAGAACATACCAAAGTAGAATCAATTTGAGTTTTAAAAATAGTAAATATTTTGCATTGCTTTGATTTAAGTCTAACAAGTGCAAGATCACCAAGTGTATGTCTAGCATCAATTGAAGTCTCAAAAGTTCATACATCCATAATTAGGCTTAGTACTTCTAAAATATCCATAATAAGGCTCTAGAGTTCAAAAAAGTCCATAACTATTCAACATTTCCAAGATTTTTTTAGCATTTATTTAAGTCAATAATTTGGTTATATTATAAGTCAAATATTTAGTTCCCTTATTGTTTCATGATTTCCTATTTTAGTAAAGCAAATAAGTTAACTAAATTGTAATAGGATTCCTATTAATAACTGATAGGGATCCTAATGGGCCGCTTTAACCAAATTGTAATAGGATTCCTATTAGTAACTGATAGGGATCCTAATGGGCCGCCCAATGGGCCAGTCCTGCTAGTTTTTTTTAAATTAAAAGTGTAAAGTATCTTTTTTTTAATTAGGTCTGGGCCTGGGTAGGCCTACCCAAAGCCTAACTCTTTAAACAAAATGTTATCATTTTGCTTACAATAGTTGAGCCTTGAGTCAGTCTGAGCCTGGGCCTGACCATGAGCTAACCCATTGAAAGCACCTGAATTTGGACCCATTGGCCAGTCCATTCCCATCCCTAGTAACTGATTGATTTTCTTTCCTATTTTTTATTAGAGTCATTAGTTGTCAAAATAGACAAGGATAATATATTTCCTTGTACTATTAGGATTCATATTCTATCATTAGGTTTTATTAAGCTTATACAAAAGGTTGTACCGTATTTTTTATTAGAATTGGATTAATAAAAATTGTGTGGTTCTTCAATTATGAAAAGCCTTGTTCTTAGTTCTTTACCCAGGAACTCAATTTGATCTGATTGGGAAAACTCGCGGTTATCAACCTATGGTTCCAGTTATAGTTGGCATTGTTTAGTTAAGGTTAGGCTTTCATTCATTATAACTCCAGTTCTATACAACATGTTTGTATAGGGTTGGGTTTAAACTGAATTATCAAGGCAAATCTCGAGGTTTCTATTATGTGTTTTTTGGGTCTTAAGCATTGTTTGCTTAGGGTTCGTATCATCACATCTTAAGTTAAGAATGCTCTACTTTCATTTTCTTAGCAATAATTTTAGGGAAAGAAGATGACACACAAGATTAGATTTGCTCTTCAAACTCTGTATATTGATGGGTTAATTGTTCAGAGAGATATAAACCTACTCAATTTTGTAATACTAGCACAAATGTGAAAAAGTGACACTAAAATATTTTAACTTTCAATTTTTGCAAAAATAGTCTGATATTAAATTATATGTTAATGTGGTTAATGTGGCAAGTCATGTAAGATTAGTATTTTTGTCACGCAATTATCATATGTTGTATTGTTGTCACATATGAATATTATTATTTAATAAATTAAAAATATCGAAAACCTAAAATAATTATGCTGATAGAAAAATAAAAAAGAAGTGTATAATTATTTTAGGATTTTTAAATGATAAAATTTATACGCATAAAAAGTATAATATATGATAGCCAAGTGATAAAAGTACTAATTTGATGTGACTTGTCAAATCAGTCATATTAACAAAAAAACTTAATGTCAGATTATTTTTATAAAAAAATGAAAGTTAGAACATTTTAGAATCACTTTTTAAAGTTTAGATTAGTATTGAAAAATTGAGTAAAAATTGATATTTTTTACAATTAACCCTATATTGATTCATATAAATATTTCAAACTCCTTTTCGTCATCAAATTTTAAATTTTAATTATAAAAATAAAAAAGAGACAAATATCATTTAAATCATATGTATCAAATATATAATATATGATAGCGATGTGATAAAATGTTAATTTGATATGGCTTGTCGCATCAACCATATTAACAAAAAATTTAATATCATACTATTTTTGCAAAAAGTTGAAAATTAAAACATTTAACACTATATTTCAAAGTTCATATTAGTATTGCAAAATTGAGTTTATAAGCTATAAGAAAATTATAAGATCAAAATTTGATATTTTTTACAATTATCCCTATATTGATTCATATAAATACTTAAAACTCTTTTAATTGATGAAATTTTAAATTTTAATTATAAAAAATAAAATAGAGACAAATATCCTTTAGCGTTATATGAAACCAAATAATATCATTTTATGCGGTTATAAATTATTATAAAATTAATCATTATTTTTTAATAACAAAGTCACTTTTTGTTCACTTTTATCACAAATATTATATAATACATATATTTATTTGTTTATTTATTTATTTGAACATTAGTGGACAAAAGTTAACAAGGGATTTGGAATAAGACAACCTTTTCAATTTTTTTTTCATATTGAAAGAGTGGTAAGAATGAGGGATGTTAAGATTTTTATCATCCTGCCGTTTAGCTATGTTTTCACTTAATTCTGTAAGTTTGTTGAGAAGAAACATAAAAGGCATATTGGAATCATATCTTCTGATCTTCAATCTGTTATGGTCAAATCTAATTTTATAGATTTAATCCTAAACTTTTGCTAGAAGAAAAATTATATTTTATCATTTAAATCATATGCAGGAAACAACTTTTCCATTATTTAGAAATAAGTTTGCATATCTCCTTAAATTTAACATTTAACCGAAATTTTTATTAAATTATTGTTATTGTAGTAGTATTTACATAGGTGATCGGAATCATTTTTTCTCCTTCATCCCAACTATTAACCAGTTGTTTTCTTTTCTAAAACAGAAGTATTAATTTGACTCATCCAAACGAAGTTTGGGTTCAACAAAATGTCAAGCTACATCCCAAATAGTATGACATTAGGCTTCAAGGATCCGATTTAACTATGGTTAATTTAGGATTCAAGCTGATCCGGACCTGATCTAATAATCTAAATAGCCTAAAATAAAGTAATTTAGATTAACTTGAACTCATGTTCAATCCACATAATTCAAATTCAACTAATTCAACTAAGTTTTGAATTAAGTTTAAACCACTTTCTTGAAGTGTAGATCTCTAACTGTACGACTCAACTCTGACAAGTTTTAGATTAGGTTTGAATCATAAGAACCGGTAAGCGACACAGCAAATCTCATCCGGTTTTTAAGAGTTCCGTCTAAGTCACAAAATTTGGCCAACTGAGGTTTAGTTTGGACTTGGACCGTGCACTTAAAGGATCCGGTCGGTTCCCCGTAAACATGGCAGAGGTTTACAGGCCAGAAAATTTAAGTTATTTCAGCTTTGATGTTCTCTAATTGGTGATCGTACTGTCTGAAAAAAGAAAAAGGTCAACGACTTTTACTAAGAAAAGGTAGTCACGACTTATGAGGCTGTGGTAGAGTGGTCTGGGTTCATCCACCCTTAACTAAAGTCTTGAGTTCGAGTGTTGAGAAAGAAGTCACTTTAAATAACTCGTGATGAGAGTTTGCCGCCTATAAAAATCTTATCCTACTCGAAAAAAATTAATCGATACTTGTTAGCTCCGGATACCGAATAATGATCCAAAGGTAGTCACGGAGAAGAAGTCAGTATATGGGTCGACTATTGGCATGCACAACCAGTTCTTCTATGGTACATTTTATCTTTACGTCACATCCACATTCCTGTTGTCAGAAAATAATGAAGCTGCAGTTTGCTTTTCCCCCTTCATGTTTGTCTACCTCTGAATCTAACTTCACAGAAGAGTAAATTGCCTGGACTTTAGCGATTAACGGTATACAACAGCAAAACGAAAAGAGATACGTATGGAGTAAGTTGGAAGTGATCATTCTCTTTCACAACCATCGATTTTCTTGGCAATGACCTTAGAGAAAGGAAAAGTTGCAGAGCCTACTACAAGTTCATTCATGAAAAAACCAGAACAAAGCTTGAAATACTCATACAAACTCAAACCAGGTTTCGTCCCAATCAAAGAACTTACTCACCGGTTCCAAATTCAGAGGACCTTCACCTGGCAAATCATACAGTTGATCATCTCCAACACTGCTGAATTCTGGGTCATTCTTTGTTACAGAAATTCCTTCATCAATTCCTTTGACGGGTTTCTCCATTTCAGGCATCTTATCTTTGTCTGTACCAGACATTGCCGATGTTGACGGTGTTATTCGCCCCTCATTTTGCTTTATTTTTTTGCTCAAATGAGAGTTCCAGTAGTTCTTGATCTCATTATCTGTACGCCCTGGCAATCTTCCAGCAATCAAAGACCACCTACCATTCATGAAATGATAATCTTTTGACACTACGTTCCTCGATACATAAATTCACAGCAATGAGAAAAGCCACAAGCTCTGTATCCTGAAATGCAGCGGTGGTGGTTTACCTGTTTCCAAGGAGCTTATGAAGTCTGAGTATCAAGTCCTCTTCTTGGTCTGAAATGTTGCCTCTTTTTATGTTGGGTCTCAGATAATTCATCCATCTCAACCTGCAACTCTTCCCACATCTACGTAGACCTGAAATTTTTCAGGTTGAACTTTGTAACCTTTACTATTGATACTTTTAGCTCAGAATCATTTTAAAAAATGTCACTGAAAGTACCTGCTTTTGCTGCAACTGTTTTCCACCTTCTTGGACCATGAATGTTTATGACCTCTGCCAGTTTCTGGTCTTCCTCGGCTGTCCATATTCGAGTAACTTCTCTTCTGGTGCATTTATTGCTTACAGGAGCCATCTGCAACTTATGTTTCGTCTTCTTTGAAAAGGGGTAGTTCTGATTGATGCAAGTAAAAACTCAGGCTGCAATTCCATTACACGTCATTTAGAACTGAGAGCTGAGGAAGAAATAGGCTATTGTTGACCACTGTGAGCTCACAATCATGACTCACGTTCACATGAAGCTAATAAACTTTCTCTAGACGAACAAAATGGGTACACAATGCCAGACTCTGTCCACATACGCATGTGGTATGTTCCTCAGTTGATAGAGAGTTGCAGAGTTACTTTGGGGGTCCATTTCAGGGACGGATGATCATCAGAATGTGGACTAAGCCTGGAAAGTTAACTTGAAGACAAATTAACTTGAAGACAAATAAGAAGGCCAAAATTCCTGACATAGAAAAATCAGATGAACCTCTGCAATGGTAATGAGCACTTGTTGCAGCCATGAAACCCTGCATTTGAAAAATGTAAATAACCCCACACTTGGCCATAATTTCTGAAATTTTCTTATTGCACCAGCTCTACCTAGAGCTCTCCTCCATCAACACTCAACAGGGGGAAAGAAAAACATGGTTGTCAGAAGGAGTTGCACGTCTCACATTTATATGTACCGATATCCTGTCATGTGAAGAAAAAGAGAGTATCTATTCTTCTGGAGCTCCACTAACCCTGTCGACTCTTGGCATTATTTTGTGACATATTCGTGTCCAAATCTTACAGGGCCTACATATGCTTCACCAGGCTATTGGACCAACTTGATAGGTGAACCTTTCAGCCCCCAATCCCTGGATTTTGGACAAGTGGGACATACTACCAACACTTGTCCAATAGATTGAGCTAAGTTTCTAAGTATGTTAAGAGCCTACTTCTTTATGGTATTGCCTCTGTTTTAGCTAATTGATCTCATCATGTCATGTAGGTAAGTTATGAGGCCTTCTAGTACTTGGTTTGTGGCAGGCAAAGTTCATTTTAAATGGTTAGAGGAGCTTCTTTAAGATTTTCTGAGTTAAGGTCTTTAATTCATTGCATGAAATCTCTAATTATTTTCTAAGCGTGTCTGTTTATAATGATTAGGAGTATCTCGTGTTATTAGCTTTTTGATTCATAAAGAAAACATAAGACTTTAAGTACATGTGTGCATCAATTGTTTGGATACTAAGAAATTAAATTTTATTTTTTATAATAATGTCAAATTTCAAAAATGTCTACCAGTAAGATAATGTAACTTGATTTCATCTTTATAGCTTTTTGTTTTGATTCTAAGATTCAAAGATTAAATGAAATCTAATAGAATTGGAATTTTCCTTTTTATAAAATTATCTATTTAGGGTTTGTTTAGTTCCATTTTCATATTTAGTTTTCTATTTTTATTTTCAAATTCAGAATTGATTTAAAATGGACCAATTAAAACAAAAATAGAAGTGAAATAAAATAGATCAAGCATAGGATTAGTGGTGGGCCTGTGTTCAGCCCAAAAATTTAGGTTCGACTCGAGTTCAATCCATAATCTGATCAGACCTGAATCTAACGACTTGAATCTAAGCCCGATAAAATTTAAGTATCTAAATCTCAATTAATTTATTCTAATTAAAAATAAAAACAGTGTAATTTTACTAAAAACGACGTTATTTCACTTAAAATACTTAGAGTTTAAGGTTGGACTTAAAAGCTTAAGATTTTTCTTACAAAATGTAATCCCAGTTCAAAACTCGATCAATTCGAACCAAATAGATTGATTTCAAGTTGTCTTGGACTGGCCAAAATTGCCATCACTAGTCTAGCAACTCAGATGACACAAGCTCTCCTTTATTTGCAAAGGAAACCTTAATTACAAACTGAAACTCTGAAAATGGGGCACATTGACTTTTTAGTTTTCACTTACATACATCTACAAGATATTAACTGTGTACGCTTTCCCTAACAACTGAAGCAAAGAGAGGAGGACTCAGTTACCTTCAGTCTTCACTTCTTTTTTTTTGTTTAAATGTTTTGAAGAATATTGGAACTCATTAAAGAAGGACTATCTGCACTGGAATGGAAAAGACCCTTATGCTCTGAAGAATCAAAAGTATAGTTATGAGACCAGTCTCAGGTTGATGGGCCACAATGTTCGTTCACGTTCACAAGCCTTAAATACCCTCCAAGTGTCGTGAACTGAGAATCAGTTGGTGCTATTGGTACTGTGTGAACCAGAAAGATAAGCATACACTTGGTAATTGGTAGAGACATCATGTCATGTTGGAAGGTTCTGAAGCGTTTCATTTCTTACTTTATTTCGTAACTGAACTGATCAATCACACCTTTTGCTTGCTAAGTTGCTTATCTAAAAGAGAGTTATGGATGTGATCCTGAAATGCCCGAATAAGTTTCTAATCAGATATCAGAAACAGTGACTGCATCCTCTAACATGAATTTGATATTTCACTGAATTGCTCGTACCATTCTCTTATCTTTTGGACGTGTTTTCCCACTTTCACGCTTTCAATCCACTGATGATAGTTGCTTTCTCTGCACAGGTTCATTGCATTTACTTGAGCACATTCTAAGGTTCATTGCAAGGTTCATGTTCAGTAGGTTTAAGCTGTTCCTGTCTGATGAACTTCAAAATTCCTTTTTCTGTGCTCTAGTGGGTATAGTTATTATGAGCACATAGGTTGCTGTCAGGAAACAGGACGACTCTCATGTGATGCTCAAAGTAACACAAAAGGATTTGGAAAATGGAAACATCCATCTATGAAGCTCCCACTTATGAATTTTTGAGGGACCCCTTGTCAACTCCTTGGAAAATAGTTTCTCCGACGTAGGATTGTTCGGATACTATCTTGGTAACTGGTAAGATAGGTCTCAGTCCCTGCAGCTTCCGACCTTATCTCACCATTGAAAAGGGAAAATAGAATAAGATACTGGTGCAGGTAAGATTGTCGCTTTACGAAAACAAGATTTTGTGAACATCATCAATGGCGTAAGTAAATTCGTCAAGCAAACAACACATGTTTTAGTTTATTCTTGACTTTGCTGCCATTTGTCCTTTCCAGGAACAAGATTAACGTATGCAAGGTTCCCACTTGCAATATTCAACTGAAAGATTTCCTATGGTTAATTTTCTACCCTGAACCTGTGTGTGTGATCCAGGCCTACTCTTCTTTAAAGAGAAAAAAAACCATGGAAATCGAAGCGTATCTTAACGACCCTATTAAGAGCTGTATCTTCTTGCACGAACTGTCATCTTCAATTCGGTCAAAATCAAACGATTAAAAATTTCAATGCGCATCACTATCTTTAATTATTGACCAAGGAACACACAACTCGGATTTCTTCTGTTATTATTTTAGCTTCATCACTTCGTTTTCAAGAGGATATATATGGCATCATCTTCAATCTTTGCATCAGGAAATCAGATTTTGGGCAATCCAGAATCCTCAACCTATCTGTGCATTCCAATCTCTGCCTGACAAGACTACTAAGATCTTTTTTTTCTCATTAATAACTAAGTAAAAAGATTCGATATTCGATAAGAAATCCTAATCTGAAAAGTATAGATCGGCTGAGGAAATCCTAATTTTCAGTATGATGATCACCGGTAGTATCAGTCCCGGATCACAAATTGATCCTTGGCAGTTTTGGGGGATGAACTTTTCACTGCATAGAACAAGGTAAAAGACAAACTTCCTTTTTATTGTTTAACCTTTTTTATTTATTTATGTCTTATGGTATTATTTATATATTTCTTTTCATTAAATTTTTTATTTTCGTTTATTCATAAATGTAAACAATATAATCAAACTTAAAATTTAATACTAAATAACATAATATACGTATAAGTAATAATTTCTAAAAAATAATAATTGTAATAAAAAAAGTCAAATGACCATATGAAGTGACTAATGGTTAAATATATTAATATATTATTATAAAACTATAAGCGTATCTTTTTTAGCTTGATATATAAAAGGTAATTGTAAGCAAAGTTGGCGACTTTGAACAAGTCTTCGTCAACAAAGGACAGGGAAGTTAACCTTAACCATCACAAAGATTACAAGTCATGAGGACACATTAGAATTCCAACAAATTGTTGGAACACGAGTTTGTGTTTTTTCAAACAAAGATTATGGGAATTCTAGAACTAAGATTACCCAGAGAAGCCGACAAGTTGAGTATCTAGGAAACAACCAAAGGAAAATCAGGCAATTAGATCTTGTTAAGAATTTTATAATGCAAGTTAAAGAAAAGTGTCCCTCTATAACCCTAGCCTGCCTAGACCTAGACCAATAGTCACATGTAAATAAAGCTAAAAAAATTAAAAATAAATAAAAAGTCTTACGCTTAAGCCCACCATGATAAAGCTGTCTTGGATAAGCCTA
>JAOQMM010000008.1:1376791-1387223 GCA_027563515.1 Erythroxylum platyclados | reverse complement strand
AAAGCTAAAAAAATTAAAAATAAATAAAAAGTCTTACGCTTAAGCCCACCATGATAAAGCTGTCTTGGATAAGCCTATAGATTGGAATAATGAATGCAATCAAACACTTTCGTCCTTTTTCTTTTCCTCGTTATTCTCTGAAAATTAAAAATTTTTAAAAAAAGCAAACCATCGATTTACACAACTAACTTCGAAAGTGGGAAATTATTATTTTTTGTCTTTTATGTATTTTGTAATTAGCTTATTTTGAATTTATTGTTCAAGGTGAATATGTTCATTGCTAAGATGACAAGCTTGTGTTTGGAATTTATTGAAATGGAATTAAAAAAATCATCAAAATTTTTCATTATCGAGAAAACAATTTCGACTTAAAATAGAATTTAATTTAAAATATCAAGAATGAATAATTAAAAAAGTCAATATATTCACTATACAAGATTTCTTATTTTACGAGAATTTAAAAAAGGTATATGCAACCTTCTTTTTATATTTTTTTTACAAATAAGTTATTTTTGTAACTCGAATCTGTGACTTTTTGGTGACAAAGAAGCAGCTGACAATTGTTTCAAGATTCTCCCTCCAAGAATGAATCATTGCCATGCGTAATAATTTTTCTAATTTTCTGTATTTCTTTTTCTTTTTCTAATTAAGAAAAGATAGTTAAGAGTGAAAGGAACCGATAGGTATACCTCAAGGCCAAAGACATTGGCTCATTTGACAAATTCGGAAACCACATTTGTCAAAAGTGGTTAAGAATGAATCGTTTCCATACATAAATAGACACTATCTTGTTTTTTTTAAAGGAAAGAAGGTAAGAGAACCGATAGTTATATCTCCATTTCCCATAATTGTCAACACAAGGACTCACCTTCACAACATTGACACCAATGGAGACCGCCACTTCTCTCTGGACCAAGCTAGTATAATTTTGGGATAAAGGAAATAAAAAGAAGGTCACACATTATAAAGCTGACAAGCCATTGGATAGTATTCCTAGCCATTCTTTATTTATTTTTCCTTAAATTATAAGAAAACTTAATTTTCTTAACAAAATTGCAATTGGTATTTTAAAATATTTTGGTATAATGTAATATTTTCTCAATCATATATACTTAAAATTAGGGATAAAGTATTCATATGTTATCAATTTAGTGTTAAATTTTTTTAATTTATTGACTGACCTTTTAAATTTTATATAAATTAGATTTAAAAAGATGTTTTTGTTGATGTAATGTATTCATTAAATGTTACATGGATGATTATTTATTAGTCATATTAGTAAAAATGTTTTGACTTATTTTATATGAATTTTAAAAAATTAGTTACTAAATTAAATTTTTTTAAAAAAATTGCACTAAATTAAAAAGATTTTAAAAATTAAACATTTTTTTAATCTATTATCTTTAAAATTAAGCATTAAAAGTGGTCTAAATGATTAAAAGAGAACTCCTTATAGAACAATATATCTCACGATATTCCAACTTTTTAAGATAAGCTCTAAACATAACAAATCTTAAAACATATTTGAGGGTTTATACTTTATACAGTAAATGCCGAAAAGCTATCCAAATCTTTGGCTCTTTTAGATCGTTTTTTAATGCATTCAAGGAATGTGCCTCCTCGGATTCTCATTTATCTCTTTCTGTTTTTTCACTCATCTTGTTCTAAAGTCATACCATACATATAAAGTTGTTTGTTCGATTTGGTCATATGTAACGATACTATGTGTTGGGTGCATCGAATGAATACTGTGACTTATGGAAGTTTTGATTCGGAGATTTTGCTTCCTCCCCTAAATTATATGAGGAATATCTTCTACTTCTAGATTTAGACATCCAAAGGAGAATAAAAGATGCTACACTTGACGTCACCCACCAACCAACGTTCCATTTTTGTCCCATACATTGTCTACTCCAAGTTTTGGTTTGTTATAAACGATTATTAATTAATTTTGTTACTTACATTTAGTAGTGTGTAATTAACCAAAATTTAGCTTCCTGCTAACACATTTTAATCGGAAAACTATAAATTTTAGATTCAGTATTAGTGTGCAACCACCAATTATCAATTATAGCCAGTTTCAAAAGTCAGATCTTACGTATCAGCGGAATTTTTACTGAATATTGTTGTTGTTTAAAAGTCTTATAAATTATGCCTATCTGAATTCAGTCTCCTATAAGTGTTTTTCATCATTTTTATATTTAAAATATTGATTTAACTCCTTTGAAATAAATTAATTGGTGATAGAAACATTCAAATGCTTATAACTATTAACTAGTTTCAAATTCTTGTGTAATTTTGATATGTAATTATTAAACATATTCCATAAGTTATTCAATATGAATTTGAAGAATAATTTATTCTAGATTCACAATTTAGTTAGATTGAAAACAATTTCTCTACTAGTTAAGGGTAAGATTACGTATTACTGAATTAAATCTCTTTAAATTTTTCATGCAATGAAATTTATACTAGATATTATTGATATTATTGTTGTAAATAACTAAAAGCAAAGAACAATTTAATATGCTTGGACTTTTGGAGAGTGAGTATTATAGCCATGTATTCCCTGAAAAAGAAAAAAAGAAAAAAGCAGAAACGTGATTGCATCACTTGACCAACCCTATTTTGCATTTGCTTGCTCCATCTTAAGGGTTCAACCTCTAATTCTAAATGTTCCTCGTAGACCCTCCTGTGGTTCGTAGATCATAATTAATAAAGAATCAACTGACTGCCCACATATTTAATCACAGGTTCCTACGAATTATAGTACTCTGAGAGGTGGAAGGTATTCATCGAACTTCGTCTCTCATATTGACTTAACTTCAGCTACTCTACTCTTTATTATAAATTCATACATTTTCTGTTTTGTTGTGTCCTTCAGAGTGAGTTGACTTGTACTTTGATTTGATTATTTCATTTGGTACTTTTGTTTTTAGAGATTTGTTTATAGAAGGGAATGAATTCAAATGGTATAGCTCTGATGGTCAAAGGTAGGGTTTAAAATTATAGAACAAATGCAAATAATATGCTTTAAATTTAGTTGAATAAGTGAATTATGGGAAAAATAATAATCACTTTGTTTGTAAGTTAATGACAGGACTCGTATACATCTTATAATGTGACATGTAAAATAAGGGTAAATATGTAGACTTTTTTGTGATTTTATTTATCTTAAATATTAATACTATAGAACTATAATATTAAAAACTTAAAATAAATTTTCTGGTGAAACAATTGTCAAGTTATTTTAATAAAAGTTATTACATAATTGACTATTACATAATAAAATTTATGAGAGTGAATCTTATAGCAACTGATAAAGCTACTTTTTTGTAATAATAAGGTCACAGGTTTAAGTTTTTGTAAAAATACAAAGAGAAGATTACGTATATGATGACATTCTCTAACCATCGTAAAACGAGGAGCCTTGTGCATTGAATATATTAATTTTTGACTTTTATAATAAAATTTATATGGTTAGTTTCATTCGAGTTTAATAATAATTTATTAAAATAATTTAAAATTTTTGGTAAATTTATTAAAATAATTCAACTTAGCCAATGCATAAGACTCCCTACTTTATAGGAATCTAGAAAGAGTCATAATGTACGCAATTTTTTGTTTGTATTTTTACAAAATGGTTATTTCTGTTATTTGAGCCCGTGATCTTATGGTTACTCTTTTTTGTTTTGACAATAAATTAAATAACCAAGACACAGAAATATAAAACGAAGTACATTGTGCATAACCTCCTCCTCCTCCTTCAGCCCAACTGTTCCAGACCTACTGATAACTTGCAGAGCTACGAAACTATTCTTAATGCAGTATCAGGTGCCTCGTGTTCCAGTCCTAAATTGTCACATAATTTATGTAAATGATTTATGTGCATTGAACAATATTCTAATTTCTTTATCATTTCCCTTAGTCCTGAAGATTAATTTATCTCAAAGTCATCGCATCATAAACAAACGAGCAATAAAATAAGCAGGGAATTTAAAAATTATTTTCAAATTGACTTTGCAAATTATGCTAAGCAAAAAAAAATTATAGATAAGAATGAGATGAAACAGTCCAAAGGACGGCATAAACTAGAGGCGCATGCTTTCGTATGGTTTTTATTAAAAAATTTGGTCGGTCCATCCATTTAGACCCTTGAGCTATTATGTGGTCCGATCTAGGAAGGTATCATACCTGAATTAATTATTTTTGGAATGGAACAGAATAATATTTGACATGCTCCTATGGTTTCCACAAGGGAATTAATTAATACTGTGACATATTAGTCCCTCCCCATCACGACAACAAGTCAGCCAAGCTAAGTTGTGCATCCAAAAGACGCTTTTAATTTTAAATTATCTCATCTCTCGTTATCAATGATTATTGTTTGTAACTTTAATTGGTCTCTAAAATTTATAAATTAAAATTGATTAAGGAAAGTATTTAAGAAAATTTTTTCAGGTATACTTTTTAATAAAGAATAATTAAAAAACAGAAACCATGGTATGCAAAATGGGGACGCCAACAGGAAAGCATTTCTGATTTACCTTTAAAAAAAAGGAAAAAAGAGAAATTCGCATTAAATTTTTTTTTTCATATATATATATATATATTAAAAATAGAAGTGGCAGACAAAGGATGTCGATAGGGTCGTAACGTCAAACAGGATATTGAGGGCCAAGCCAAGGCCTGACGTCAAAAATTTAATAATTCTCTTCTAAGAAAACAAACTCTCTCTCTCTCTCTCTCTCTCTCTCTCTCTCTTAATAAAAATATTATTTTTATTTTCTGATTGATTCAACCTTAAATATAATAATTAGAATAAATGAATAATAATAATAATCCATTCCAAATTTCCCAGCTTCCTCTAGCCGCTATTTAAACGCCTTCATCACGCACATACACTCCTTTATAACCACCAAGAAAATTTGAGAAAGCCCAAACACAACTACAACTACCAAGAATACTTGACGCCACCACCATGATAGCTTACCTGGAGCGATTCATTAAGGAGAGCGACTCCGAGTCACGGGAAGAACAAGACGTTGTCGTTCCATCCATATGCCAATCTCTGGACCTCCAAGGCAGCGTTGACTGCGTTTCCATTGGCTTCGCCGGGAAAGACTTCGGAGGGATGTATTCTTCCAAGCCGATGGCCGTCATCAGGCCGTACGGAGCTGAGGACGTTGCGAGGGTTGTGAAGGTGGCTTCCCGGTCTGGAAATCTAACTGTGGCCGCTAGAGGAAATGGTCACTCCATCAACGGGCAGGCCATGGCGGACCATGGCCTCGTCGTAGACATGCGCTCTGCACAAGACAGTTGCTTCAGGCTCGTGACGGTTAATGGGGAGAGCTTTGTTGATGTGTGGGGAGGGGCATTATGGGAAGATGTGCTTCTACGCTGCGTTTCGGAATTCAATTTAGCTCCCCGCTCATGGACAGATTATCTGGGTCTAACAGTAGGAGGGACGTTATCTAACGCTGGCGTTAGTGGTCAGGCGTTCCGTTACGGTCCGCAGCTCTCGAACGTGTCGGAGCTTGACGTCGTAACCGGAAAAGGCGAGATATTGACTTGCTCCGAATCCGAAAACCCGGAATTGTTCTTCGGGGCTCTAGGAGGTCTAGGCCAGTTCGGTATCATCACCAGAGCCAGAGTCGTGCTCCAGTCAGCACCAGAAATGGTGCGTACAATCAACTATTTATTTTAATAATTCAAACACATTTTTTTTCTCGGGCAATCTAATCACACAATCTAGTTAATTTCCTCAAGCGTTTTTAGTGCATGAAAGACACGTTTACGCTACGTAATTTAGCGGCTGAATACCGAAAGCTAGCACGCATTTTTATATATTATTTTGTTGTTGTGGGTTAATTAGGTAAGGTGGATAAAAGTGGTCTACGCCGATTTCCAAGAGTTCACTAAGGATGCTGAGTGGCTTGTGACTCAACCAGAAGGTGAATCTTTTCACTACGTCGAAGGTTTCGTTTTCGTCAACAGTGATGACCCGGTAAATGGCTGGCCTTCCGTCCACTTGGACTCCGACCAAGTCTCCAGCCACCGTCGCCTCCCTAAAACCGCCGGCTCCGTTCTTTACTGTCTGGAAGTTGCCTTCCACTACCAAACCACCGACCATAGCTCCACGGTTGACACGGTAATTAATTACAACGAAATCCCGTCATTTATCTTATCTTAAGAAAATTACTATAGAGCAGTAAGTAAGTACTTCAGTGGTAGAACGGTGAAGTTCGTACAGATCCTATAACTCAATAGGTGTACTAGAGAATCGGTGAACAAGTTAGAAGGTGGTGGGCCTGTTTCCAGTTGATAACTGAGTTCCAAAACTCAATTCGTAGCTAAGTGGGACCCTTTAGGATGTTGACCATCATTAGTTCTGGGTCCCACCGTCTCGCTGCATAGTGAAAAAGTCAAAAAATCGGAACTTCTTCTGACACGTGTACCGGTTCTCAGCTTCGGTGGTGTGTTTATTCTCCTCCTATTCACCGTCTCCATGACTAACACAACCAACCAACCAGAAAATTTTAAAAGGCAGGGCAAAATCGAAGGATTATTATCGTAATATAAAAATAATTTTTGAAACTGACCATACGGTGTAATGTATCTCCCATTGGATTTTCTGACACAGCGAAGCATTGAAAAGAGGCCGTGCAATCAGTGCTAATTACGAGCAGGGCACTGTAGAATTCCCTAGTTATTTTAAATATGGTGTAGTGTTTTCTGCTACATGCTATGGTCCAGTGTTGGGGTAATGCATAGGTAATATATTGAGGGCTAAAATAGGAAATGTGACAGAAAGTGCTGATCATTGAAGATTTGGGTGATGGCTTTGGTCCCCACAGTAACAAATGGCCAAAAAGCCATCATTTTCTGGAATCTGTAGATCATAATAGCATGTCGTTCACGCACAAATGACGCAGATGCCCCTGATTTTGACGCCTAAAAATATTTTTTCTTTTTTTAACTTTTTATCAGGTCGCCAACAGATTGCTTGGACGGCTAAGATTCATGGAGGGCATGAAGTTCCAAGTTGACGTTAGCTACGTGGAGTTTCTGTTGCGTGTGAAGCGTACGGAGGACGAGGCGAGGGCCAATGGTATATGGGACTCTCCACACCCTTGGTTGAACCTGTTCGTGTCACAGAGGGACATCGCTCATTTCGATCGTGAGGTGTTCAAGACAATGTTGAAGGATGGTGTTGGTGGGCCCATGCTGGTCTACCCTCTCCTACGAAGCAAGTGAGTGTATCTGATATATTCCTCGCGTCATAAAAATTTCGCAAAGTTTGTTATCATTGTTCCCTATGTGTCTGCCACGTGTTAAGTTTCCACAATATCGAATAAGGTATCTTCGGGTGCTCAGGTAGGTAAGTTGGTGTGTGAGCGCGACAAGCTTTTTGCCAACAGCCTCTCATATGGCCACGTGTCGTATTGTAGGACCACTTGCGGGACCCACAACCCATATAGTAGTCTCACTCTCTTGTTTATATTTGACCGGTTTACTGGCAGTAAGTAGGTCATACCATTTTCTACACAAGAGTAGTGAAAAACGATTTTACGTGGGACAAAGATATAGTGGGGTCCATGGTTTAATAACATATATTTTTTTTAGCTTGATATATCGACCTAATTGAGTCAAGTCTAGGTTGGAATTGGTGGAGGGCATTTTGGGTAATTGGGTTTCAGTCTTTTTGTGGAAAGTGAGATTTTCAAGTAATGGAACTTTCACTGGTCAGTGTTACCATTCCAGAAACGACAAGGATATTTATGCGCCAACCGGCCCCAACCTCAGGAATAATGACACCATAATTTGTCTGGCCTCCAACAACTACTTTTTCTCCGTGACCATTTCACCCCTCCACCGGTCCAAACCATCCATGATTCATCCATCCATCCATTTATTATAATATTTTTTGGTACTCATAACTCATCACTTATTATTCGTGGACCAGGTGGGATAATCGAACGTCTGCTGTACTACCGGAGGAGGAGAGTGAAATCTTCTATATAGTGGCGTTGCTCCGGTTCACTTCGCCGGACGGACCGTCCGTCGAACAATTGGTGTCTCAGAATCAGGAGATAATTCAATTATGTAGCAAGAAGGGGTTTGATTTCAAGTTGTATCTACCTCACCACAAATCCCAGGAGGAATGGAAACGGCACTTTGGGAATCGATGGTCCAGATTTGTCGATAAGAAGGCCACCTTCGATCCGATGAACATCCTTGCGCCGGGTCAGAAGATATTTAAGAGAATCCCGCAGTCCTAGCACAATATTTAATGAACGGGTCATTTGTAATTTTATTTTTGGGTTTTTCTTAATGCTAGTGGGTCATATTGTACCATTAGTCCTCCAATTAGTTGGCAAACAACGTTAACGTCGAAGCAATGTAAAGGAACTATTTTGGGGCAAAAAAAAAAAAAAGAAAACCTCATCCTCTCTTAGTTGAGCCTTGGAAGGCATGCTTTTCTTACATTAACAAGTTGTTTATTTGGCAAGCTAAGAAAAGGATTGTGGACGACTTTAGCTTTCGTTTCTTAGATATGTTAACAACCTAATAAAGTTTCAATTACGTATTGTCTCTGTCATTCCTTATAATCACTGCAGCTATATATAAGCTGTATTAGTCCAGTCAACAATGAGTTGTAAGCTCATTGAAAACAACTTTCAATTTGAATTTTATTCATCACTTTTTCGATACCTACACAACTCATATCCCATCGGTTTGGCTTTCCAAGTTGGAAATGTAAAATGGGTCAAAGTCCTTAGGAGAAAACAATAAAGTATTCTTGTGTTGCCCACCCACTAGAGGATGGTAGCTTGGAGATTAGGTATCAGATTCTCTTTTCATGCACAAGATCAAATAGGAGGGAGAGAAAAAAAAAAAGAGAGAGAGAGAGAGAGCTTTCACTTCAATTAGTTGTGATTGTGATTTGGTTACATGGACTAAACCTCGGGGGAGGCTTTGTCCAGTTTCATGCAAAAATCAAATCTACTTGGTTTCTCCAATTCCGAATTAATTTTCCTTTCTTTTCTTCTTTCTAACTTTGCCTTCACTCCCATGAAAAGCAGAGAAAAAAGGAGGAAAAAAAAATGAGAGGGTCCCATTTAACATGAGCTTTATAAGGCAATTATAAGATCATGATTTCTTGTAAGGTGCAACCCACCAATGAATGCTTGGTTTTAATTCCATGCAAAGTAAACTCTTAGGTATACGTCCTTTGGTAAACGTGTCATGCACCGTCGTGTCTGGACCATTTCAGGGATGTACTGGTAAAAGCAAGTTTTTATATAATTTTTCCTTTTTACTTTTGTCACAGTCCCCTTTTTATCCAAATTATTGTCCCAATGCAAGAGAAGAGGAACCCTCCAAAATCCAAAATCATATCACTTTACGCTGCAGTGTAAAACAAAACAGATGGTCTTACCTTGAAACAGTCACCCTATTTTAAAGAGTAGCGTCTTTTGATGGGACGAAAGAGTTGAAATGGTTGTGTAATGGCTAATGAATACGAATTGGTTACAAGTACAAACATCGTTTAACAAAAAGATCATCGTAAGTTACTTTCTTCTTCTAAAAATGGACATGTACAGAAGGTTAAAAAGCTACTCAAACACATGCACAGAGTATGTATATATATATATATATATATACTTTTTGGCATGTGAATTTATCTACTTTACATGGAGAACTCATTGGTAATGTACAAATCTTTATACTACAAGACTTTTAAGGAGTCAAAATGGGATTCTATCCAATTTCATTTGGCACTACGTACCCTTTGAATCAATCTTTTTCTTTATACCAACTTTGTTTTCTCTTTTAACTAAAAAGCCCCAAAAAGGTGAATCAAATCTAAGTTTCCGTTCGAGAAAATCCTTGAAAGCCAACTAGACCGACGATGTAGTTGGAATAGGGTTTCTTGAGCATAATTACGAAAAAAGAAATTTGTCTTCATGGTTAGTGAGTGAGCTTTACAGTTGTAGGCTATGATTTGCTATTATGGTCTTATCGTCTTGTTAAAAAAACAAAAAAAAGGAAAATTTCAAAAAGGGTTTTTGGACCACAACCCCATCCCGTAAAGTTTCAACTTTACAACTGTACCGTAGTTGGGGGCCATGCCAAAATCATTTTTTGAGTAACGAAGTGATAAACGTAAGTGAGATTATTGCTTCTAGATTAATCCAATTTCTAGTGTTATATTTCAAGGTTAAGATTGGAAGGTGCTTCGTACATTTTTTTTTAATATGTTAATGATCAATTAGATGAATTCTATAGCTTTTAATAACTTATTATGTATATTAAGAACATTTAATAACACAAAATGAAATACTATTAGTGCAGGGAAGATTGGTAATACATTATTTTGATTGTATATTTTTTATAATAAAATTACATCGTTTTATTTTAAATTACT
>JAOQMM010000008.1:1357525-1372246 GCA_027563515.1 Erythroxylum platyclados | reverse complement strand
CATGTTCTTATTTTTTTAAGTCATGTCCTCATAAGTCATTTTACACATAAACAGCTAATACTAAACAGCTAATTTTATCAAACATCTTTAATAAACAGCTGATATTATTCGCTGGTCAAACTAGCTGATATAATCAGCTATCAGCTAACAGCTGATAGAATCAGCTAACAGCTAATTCAATCAGCTGATTGCCAAATAGGGCCTTTAACTTGATTTTATACATGTTATAAAGTTAATGTAACTATTTTAAATTGAGTTTTTGCGAGACTTTCTGTAAAATAATTTAACAAAAAAATAATTTCAACAATAGTTTTAAAATATATAAAATAATAAAAATTCTATATTTTAATCTAACATATAATATAATTGTTATCATCTCACCTAGTTTAAGTACCGCAAAAGCGTTGTGTTTAGAAAAATTGCTTCTATATAATAGGGAAGTTATTTCCAATAGAATTTAAAATATGTTCACGAAAAATTAGCGATGTCAGTAGGACTCATTTTTAATGTTTTTAAAAATAAAAACGATGTTATTTTTATCGTTTTAGTGCATCCACAGGTCGTCCCATCCTTGACTCTAGCTTTACTCATGGCCTGATTAGGCTTAACAATTTTGACCATAACTTGATTAACCTGGCCAAAATCGGCTGAGCTTAGCGGGCAAAATTGACATTAAAACAAAATTTTATTTTCTGTCAATTAAAAAATTAATAAATAAATATACTTCGCGTTGGAAAACCAATAAGGTATTTTTCCTTCTTGAAAAGAGAAAAAAAAGAAGGGAAAAAAAAGAAAAGAAATAAAAAAGGGGGGAAATGAGAAGAAACTGGGGTAGCGCCGATCTCTTTTTGAAGCACTAGCCAGATCCGTTCAACACTTTCTCTCCCACTATCACTCTCTTGCATACACAATCTCTCAAAGCTAACACCTTTTCATTCCCTCTCGCCAATTCCATTCCCAGTTTCCCTCTCTAGGGTTTCGCGTTTCTGCACCCCAAGTTATACGATTCTCCCTTTAATTTAGGGTTTCAGTCTTATCTTCTGTTTCGACATGCAGCAGATCGTGACCTAGGGTTTACAAAGCCTCTTCCTTTTCTCGTGTGCAGTGTAGCTCCAATTTTGTATGAGGAGTTGGTGCTGCCTATGTTTCACTTCCGACGACGACGAAGAACCGGACTCACTTCCACCCCTGGTCAAGGCTGATCACTTCATCGACCACAACAACTACAAGCATTCGGTTATGGCGGACGACAGCAACATTGCAATTGACGACGGCGAGTTTGCTATCGCATTCGAGAACTCTAAACCGTACGATGAGGCGAACCGGCCACCGTCTCTGGACTCTGCAATGCATGGGATTGTGTTGCCGGAGGATCATGGCGGTTCTTGGAGGGCTCAGGGAGAGAGCAGTAGTGGTTCGGTGGTTACGCCGATGGCTGTTGATGAGGAGTGTGATCGGGATTTGCATAATAAACGGGCAAAATTTTATTCGAATTCCAAGTGAGCTTCTTTTCTCCATTTGTCCTCAAATTCGCGTTTGCGGTTTGCGGAAATGTTTTTGTTTTGCGGTTTGTGAGTTGTTTTGTGAAGCCGGCTTGGCATTTGCTGAGATCACAATCTTAAAGACATTTTTTTCTTGGTTTCTTGGGTACTAATTATGTGGTATTATGCACATTTATGGAATTATGTGGTATTATGCACATTTATGGGTTTTCTTCTTCTTGTTGCTCCTAGGAGTGGTTAGTTTACTTATAAAGTTCTAATCTTTTCTTCTGAACTTGCCAATGACTTGTTTACTGATAAAATTGAGTTGTGCTCGAGTACTGTGGTGTTACAGATAGAATGGAGGGTGCCTCAAGGTTTTATATAGACTTTGATTTCGTTGTTTTAGTTTTTCGGTTGGCATCTGAAGTTCCTAGCGAAGTACAGTTTATTGGGTAAAAGTTTTAAGTAGTTCCTCACTTTGTTATTTTGACACTATGATGTTTATCATTGTTATTGTGTTACATTGTTCCTTGCTGAAATTGACATTCCATTATTTTAGTCTTTATGGCTGTGTGATTTTTCTGATTGGAATAATTTCCTTGCAGTAGTCGTCATTATACAACAACTACCTCGCAAAATGTTGGCAAATCTAGTTCATCAGTAGATGGAGACATTGCCTTATGTCAGGCCTCCAATGTTCTGCCTGGAAATGAATTTTTTTATAACTTCAAGTGGAATAATAGCAGTGGGAGTCCGTTTGATTCTAGTGGTGGAAGGGATGATGAAGATGAGAGTGACACTTCAAAGTCTGAAGAGGTGGAAGTTCGAATGGATCTAACAGATGACCTATTGCATATGGTAATTGCTTTGTCTAACATTTTGTCAAGGGATCCATATTTCATTTTATTCCACTCTTCCCATCAGATCTAGTACAATCTTCTCTCATGCTTTCCCCAGGTTTTTTCTTTCTTGGATCACATCAACCTTTGTCGAGCTGCAATGGTCTGTCGGCAGTGGCAAGCAGCTAGCGCACATGAAGAATTTTGGAAGTGTTTGAATTTTGAGAACTGTAACATATCTCTAGAACAATGTGAGTTCCACTTGTCTCTCTGGTCAATTACGGTCGTCATCTTTATTTCTTATGTTTAAGAAAATGGACGCCTTTTTAGAAAATTTTAAGCAGTGTGCCGTATGTCCTCTTTCCCCTCATATTCTTAATGAGAGAACATTCATCAGTTTTAGCAGTCTACGTACTAGTTTTTGTTAATTGCTTGCTTGGATGTGTTTATGATTAACTGAACCAGAAAATACACAAGAAATCTACTAGATTATTGAGGTAAAAAACAGTAATAGGCTTTTTTTTGTTGAAAGTATATGAAAGTTTTCCAAGCGTGTGAGAGTGATGATTTAATTACCTATACTTAGTTTTTTATATGCTATTTGTTTAATTACTTGACCTACTATTTGAAACTTTTTTTTTCCACATATGGTGATTGAGATATTGTGCTGCTTATTATAGAGTGGCCACCTGTTGAAGTTAATAAAATCTCTTAGTGACATTCTATCCTAATCAATATTAGGATACTAGGTTATATATTTCCATGATCTTAAGAACTACTTCGCGCAATGGGGACATCTTCTTATAAGGTAAGATTTAGGGCAGGCACTTGATGCAAACTTGTCGAATGGTGGGACTCTCCAAACTATGCTCTTAGGAGATCCCTCTTCCTAAGTGGAATTATTTCATACAAAATGGTCATTTGATTACATAGATTTTTGGAGGAAATAAAATTCTTGTTCCAGTTTCATTTCAAACACTTTGAATCAAATTTCCTGTTTCATTTGGAACAGTTTGAATTAAATTGCTTGCTTGTAATATGTGTTGCCAGTTGAGGACTTGTGTCAAAGGCACCCAAACGCCATTGAAGTAAATATTTGTGGTGCTCCGGCTAATCACTTGCTTGTTATGAAAGCAGTTTCTTCATTAAGGTAGTTATGGTTCATTATGTTCACAATCGCCTCCATCAAGTAATACTTCATGGGTGTTGCTGATATATTTCTAATTGTTCTTAGAAACCTTGAGGTTTTAACTTTGGGAAAAGGACAGCTTGGGGACCTCTTTTTCCATGCCTTAGCAGAGTGTAGCATGTTGAAGACTTTAATTGTCAATGATACTACTCTCGCAACTACTATGCAGGAGTTACCCATAAACCATGATAGATTGCGCCATCTTCAACTAATAAAATGCCGCGTGGTGAGGATATCCGTCAGGTAAAGTCAATATCTTGTTTTTGATTAGAATTTTGTTGTTTTCTTGTTTATCTTATTTTGTGGTTAAAAAAATAAAAAACAATTGCAGATGTCCACAACTCGAGACCTTGTCCTTGAAGCGGAGCAACATGGCACACGCTGCACTTATTTGTCCTCTTCTACATCTCCTTGATATAGGCTCTTGTCACAAACTTCCAGATGCAGCCATCCGTTCAGCGGCAACTTCGTGCCCTCAATTGGAGTCCCTGGACATGTCAAACTGCTCATGTGTTAGTGATGAAACACTACGTGAAATAGCAGGCACTTGTGCTAATCTCCGCATTCTTAATGCATCTTATTGTCCAAACGTATCCCTTGAGGTGGGTACTTAGAGCTTGTTGTCCGCATCCTGCTCTTGTACATGGATATGCGTTAATTTAACGTGTCTTTTGTTTTCGGTTTTCTTTGAAGTCTGTAAGGTTGACAATGTTGACCATTCTCAAACTTCACAGCTGTGAGGGTATCACTTCAGCTTCAATGGCTGCTATAGCTTATAGTTCTATGTTGGAGGTCTGACTTCGTCATCTCCCCAGCTGTTTGCATCAAACTTCTTATGTAGCTTCAAACATCAAATTTGATACGGATACTCCTTTGACAGGTTTTAGAGCTTGACAATTGCAACCTATTGACATCTGTGTCCTTGGATCTTCCTCGTTTGCAGCACATTAGGCTAGTACACTGTCGCAAGTAAGTTCAAGGCGCTATCTATGTCACCATCCATACATTCTGGGACGAAATAGCTTTTGCCTTATCCTTTTGGTTTGCCTGTTCTTTGTCTTCTTCTAATTCTTTTTTTCCTGCAGATTTGCTGATCTGAACTTGAGAACCATCATTCTATCATCTATTATGGTGTCTAATTGCCCAGCTCTCCATCGTGTTAACATCACTTCAAATTCACTTCAAGTATGATTTTAATTAAGATGCAGTGCCTTCATTCTGCTGAATTGAATGTATTCTAGATTTATTCTCAATTGGTTGTTATGATGCAGAAACTAGCTTTGCAGAAGCAAGAAAACTTGACAACATTGACGTTACAGTGCCAGTGTTTGCAAGAAGTTGACCTCACTGACTGTGAATCTTTAACAAATTCTATCTGTGAAGTTTTTAGTGCTGGTGGTGGATGCCCTATGCTAAAGTCTCTGGTTCTTGATAATTGTGAGGTCTGTGGAATTCATACAACTTCATATTTGTTGCTCAAATGGTCATGAAATGTGTTCTTTACTACATGATTAGCTTTCTGTGGTCGTTGACTTGATTTTAATAACCTGAGGTTCTTTTGTGTCAGTTGAGCTGATTTTTTTCTTTTAACTGATCAAACATGTTACTATGCAGAGTTTGACAGCTGTGCAATTCTGCAGTTCCACTTTGATTAGTCTTTCACTAGTTGGTTGCCGTGCTGTCACGTCTCTTGAGCTGACATGCCCTTGTCTTGAGGAAGTTTGTTTGGATGGTTGTGACCATCTTGAGATTGCATCATTTTGTCCTGTAAGTTAGATTCACTGTCAACTGTTCTTTTGCAATTGCTGAATAGGATTTTCAATTTGTTTTTTGCCATATGTACTGTGGGAAAAGTAATAAGTGGTTTCTTAATCCTCAGGTTGCTCTTCGTTCACTTAATTTGGGAATATGTCCTAAATTGAACATGCTTAAACTTGAAGCGCCATGCATGGTGTCACTTGAGTTGAAAGGATGTGGCGTATTATCTGAAGCATCCATTGATTGCCCTCTTCTGACATCTCTTGATGCATCCTTTTGCAGGTTTTGCTTCAGCTTCTGTTATCTACTTTTCTCATTATCCCTTTTTAAGTGCCTTTGCTGACTTCTTTGTATTACTTGCAGCCAACTCAAGGATGACTGCTTGTCTGCAACAACGGCATCATGCCCATTGATTGGGTCATTAATTCTGATGTCATGCCCTTCTGTTGGTTCTGATGGACTTTACTCTCTGGGTGGGCTTAAGAAATTGACTGTACTTGATTTATCTTACACATTCTTGGTGAGCCTACAACCAGTATTTGAGTCCTGTTTGCATCTAAAGGTAATTGTGATCTCACTATGTGTATACTGCATCAATCCCTATGCGGTAGACTACCATGTACTTATAATATAGAGCTTGTGATTTCTTCCTCATTACTTCCTAGACCTATCCCTGATGCTTATGTTTATTTCTTCATTTAAAGGTACTGAAACTACAAGCGTGCAAGTACCTTAATGACACTTCCCTGGAGCCTCTTTATAAGCAAGGGGCTCTCCCGGTGCTTCATGAGTTGGACTTATCTTACGGAACCCTTTGTCAGTCAGCAATAGAGGAGCTTCTTGCCTTCTGTACACACCTTACTCATTTGAGTTTGAATGGCTGTGCTAATATGCATGACCTGAATTGGGGAACAACTGCTGGTCAGCTTTCCAAGTCAATTGGAGCGTATGGCTCTTCACTTTTTTCTTGTGATGGTCCAGGCGAGCAGCCAAATCGTCTGCTGCAGAACCTCAATTGTGTTGGCTGTCCTAATATCAGGAAAGTTTTTATTCCACCAATAGCACGTTGCGTCCATCTGTCATCACTAAATCTTTCTTTATCTGCAAATTTGAAGGAAGTTGATATTACTTGCTTTAGATTATGCGTTCTAAATTTGAGGTATGTTTCTTTCTTTTGCCTTGGAAGTTTTTCCACTTGTTTGCTGTAATATGTGTTTTTTATAATATAATTGATGGATGTATCTGCAGCCATTGTTCCTCTTTGGAAAATTTGAAACTCAACTGTCCTAGATTGAGCAGTCTTTTTCTTCAGGTATTTGTGATTTTTGTGTATGCTCCACTTCCTTACTTATCTTTGCTTAAGAATATTCTTGGAGCATGTCTTTATTAAAGTTTTAGGAATCAGTTTGTAAGATGGGATTTATAATGGAGAACCAAATGGTGTTTTTTTTGGCTGGAAATGTCCACATTCTAAGATTAATATTCTTAAGGTAGCTACAAATTAGTTTGTTGTACACCAATTACTGTTGTCTGGGAAGCCAATAGCTAATCCTTCCTTTGGCTAGCACAAAGAGATTGTATTCATAATTTTGATTTGCTTTTTCATGGTTGCACTTATGTTTTTGAATTTTGGAACGTTAGCCCTCATCATTCCAATCTCCTATATAGGGAGCATGTGCTTGTTGTTGTCAGAAATGGTCGCCAAGTTAATCTGTAGTGCATCTGAACTGTTCTAATTTTTTATTTTGTCCGCTTTCTTAGTCCTGTAACATTGATGAAGAGGCGGTAGCATCTGCAATATTGCAATGTAGCATGCTGGAAACTCTAGATGTACGCTTTTGTCCAAAGGTGAGATGATCATCTTGCATGAAGCATATAGCTGTTACTACGTCTGTTTAACAGAACAAAACTTTTACTAATTGACATACTTTCCTTTTTTTCATTGCTTTGGACTTTATCAGATATGTTCCATAAGCATGGTGAGATTACGAACTGCATGCCCAAGTTTAAAGCGCGTCTTTAGTAGCCTGTCAGCTTGAATGTATAGGGATCGTCTATGTTGGTTTGATGCGGCAGGGAGGCTGTTTTGGTGTGGTGTTGATGATTCTCTTCCTGTTGTAAATGGCCATCTCTTCTCATTTTATGGTTGATGAGCATATATAGATAACTTACCTGATATTGTAGTTCTTAATACAATATAATCTCACGATTATTATTATCATTATTATTTCGTTTCTAATCCCATATCATTTCCACGTTCACGTTCGCTTACAGAACTTCCAGATTTATCTGTGGTAAATGCATTAGCAAAACTAAACAACTCTGATGCCAGTAAAAACGGAGTCACTTTAGGAAAAAAGCATATTTATGTACAACTCTCCTCTTTTTTGTTTTTGGGTTTCATGTCCAATATCAAGTTCAAAGGTACGAGCTTTACCCTCCAAACTGTTAAAATAATTTGAATGAAATCCCAGAATTCATATGGAAGACAGACAGGACGAGCCCCCCTTCATGTTAAACTCTCTCCTTATTGCTGGAACGTTGGTTGGCCATCAAATAATTGGAAGCATACTGAATGTTTTCACTTGACAGAAGAAGAAAAGAACCTCGTAACTTTGCTAAACAGGGAACAACCAGAATGTGATTATGCTTACGCCTAGGGAAAAGGAGGGGAGGGGAGGTGAGAGAGGGAGACCGATCTCCTGCTCAGTCCACCAACTTAGGGCAGACAGGACAATGTGACTGAAACTATGGTGGTCCAAATATTTTTGTGAGGAAATTTTGAAATCATCTTTGATAAATTTCATCAGTTTAGTTGGAAATAATCTGTTTTGAGAAATGAACATAATTAAGTTAGCTCATCTTAGCATTAACCTTAAAAAATGAAAGGTAATGTTTATGCACACTGTATAACTTACTATAAATTTATGAACTCTTACAAGAAATTTTATTTTTGACATTATCTTTATTTTAATTAAAAAATAATTGCTTGCATAGTATTTTTTTATAGTTGATGAAAAGGATATACTATTTAAAAGCTCTGATTTGTGCATAATTACTTGGAAAAAAGTGGGTATTGTAGTAAATAAATCCGACAGAAGCAAAGTGAACTGGATTGGGTTGGATCTTATGTTAGAACCCAGTTGAGGTGGTTGACATGTCGGCAACTTCGAAAACCCCACGTAATAGGCATAGCTGTGAAACAACCACAACGAAGTAGACATTTTACTGGCTCAGTTCTTTGTTTCATCTCCGATCTCATCTCTTTTATCCTTCAGTTTCTTGCCTTAACTCCCGTTCTCTTGAAGCTAAGCTACTACCTCAAACAATGGCTGCTTTCTTTCTTTTTATATTTACTCTTCTTTTCTTCTCTGCTACTGCAAGTACTCATGGTAAGCATACACTCTACTCTTTAAAGCTCCAATCTTTTCCTGTGATTGCCTTATAATGGTTAATGGGAAATGTACCTCGTTGCTGATTTAGATTGTTTAAGGGTTTTTGATTTCCTTGTCTGCCTTTCTGATCTGGAAATGAGTTTGTCTTGGCTGGTGCTTATCTTTTCAACTGTACCTAACAATGTAGCTACTAGTTTTCTCGGGATTATTGCTGAAAACATTGTTTCTTTTTACTACTTTTGTTTCGTGTAACTAAAGTAATGAGGAAGTCAGATCTCAGCTGTATGCTGAAGTGGAAGTTCATCAAACTTTTTGAAGTTATGATTCTTTCTCAGATTTAGGTTTCTTGCTTACGGTCAAGAATGGGGAGAAACTTTGTGAAATTGATTCTTGGATCTTTGGTTCTTTGTTCACGATCATTAAAAAACTCGACTTCACTGATGCTGCTATAAAAATGTTGAGTACTCGATCTGGGATACTAAGTTTGGTAAACTAGTAAATAAATTAGCCTTGAGAATTTTGTTTACAAAGTTGGATCACTAAAAAGTTATGAGAATTTTGCTTTGTCAGTTAAGAGAAAGAGGCATTTGAAGTGAGTGATTGAATCTGAAGTGCTGCCATTTGGAAAAGAGCTGGCTTTGTATTCCTTCATTGTGGTTATATGAGGACATTGAGTAGAGCATAGGAATATTACTTCTACACTGATGAACAGGTATCTAGTTGATGAAGATTGAAAAGAGGGAGGCATCCCATAGATTAGAGAAGGTTAGGTGGCTAGGTGATTCTGCAATCAATTTGAAAACAGGGAGGCATCCCATAGATTAGAGAAGGGTAGGTGATTCTGCAATCAAATTCTTAGTCACTGTTTTACAAGTAAGAGTCTTTTAAATCTTCAATAACTTGAGCGGATCACATGATGATTGAGCTGCTTTATCCAATTTTTGGTATCCGGGGAGAGGTAGATCGTATGAGAAATTCACCCTCTGAGCTCAGAACTGTTATGAATGATTATCCAAACCCAACCGTGTATCTCCCCAAACACAAAAGATCTTAAAATGGATTGGTATTACTAAACAGATTTTGCAGATCAATTAGTTATTTGCTCTTTTTCCATTAAGACTAAAGAATTACATATCTAAGGTCATTGCATAAGAGAAAACCAAAGCACAAGGAAGCATGAAGGGAGTGCTTTAAGGAGGAATTAGCTTGTAATGTGCCTCAGGAATTCACCTTTCATCAGCTTCCCTCCTGGTGTTCTTTGCTCACACATCTTAGTGGAACTATTACCGCAAAATACAAGTCTTATAAAAAAACTTTTTACATTATTTATGTGTCCAGAATCAGCTTTATGTAAGATTTATACTCTGTTGCATGGTTATGATGCATGCTTGCTTTCATTATGCATCAGCATAAGAATGTTAAGCAGTCTTGCTCGTGTTAAAATAAGGCTCAAGTTAGATCCAAGTCCAGGCTGTAGATTTATTGTTCTTTACGCTTGGATCTAATGAGGTTTAATTTAACAGGTGTGGTGAGAGTAACCAACAACCCTGCTGATCAATTGGTGGCTGTGCTCAACAGTAACAGGACTTCACACAAGGGTACGTCACTCTACAGCAACCCTGGTCTAGCCTGCATTGCTTTACAATACATAAAAGCATATCAAGGGAGTTGTGATGCTGTGGGAGGGCCTGATGCCAAGAAACCTGCTGAATCTGAATTTGCTGAATCTTTTGCACCTAACTGTGGTGTTGTCAGCTCAACCCTCTCACAGATTACTGGTCGTCTGCTAGGCTGCCAATCTCAATATGTCCCACCTTCTGAAGCATTCTCAAAGATCCTCATAAAAGATGAGAAAGGCTTACAAATTCTCTATGATAAGAATCACACAGAAGTTGGAGCTGCAGTTAGCGGAACTGATGGGGGGTCTCCCTACTTTTGGTGTGTACTGTTCAGCAATGGTAAGCGTAATAGCAGTTTTGCCTTAGAGGGAGGTGAGGCCAAAATATCAAGACCTGGATGCTTTAGCGGAGCTAATGATGAGTGCAGTGGAGCTAGCGCTTGGCCTCAGCCTCTTAGTCTATGGCTGTCTATTGCCCCTGCTTTGATTGCAGCAGCCTTTGCCTTTGGTTCATAGAACATTTTCATATCACAAAATGTTCCACTTCCCTCGTGTTTCTGATACCCTTTTGATATTTGCATTGACCTTTGTAATTTGTTTGGTGTAATTCAATATTGGCATGTTTTTTCAGTTGGCTTCCGTATAGTAGTGCGTCAATTCATTTTCCATAGCATCAAGTTATTAACCAAAGTTCACAAAATTAGTTCCTCTATTATAAGATTATCACTTTCAAGGCAACAGGAACACCATAAGAAGTTCCAAAAACAAGGGTTAATTTAAACTAGTCCAAGAAAGTGATTTAAGGATAGCCAATCTTAGGATAAGATTATCCCTGTGCGTACTAAGAAATCAATAGTAGAAGAAGCTAATCTTAAAGCCTACAGATGTTTTGGAAAATGAAGGAAACTGGTGATTGTTAAACGTGATTCAAGCTAGAGATAGTCGTGAAAGCCTTGCACTTTAGCACCAAAGCAAGAATCACAAGGATTAAGAGAATACCACCAGAAGAGCCACCAGCTCTGTGAATCCAATATGGATCAAACTTGGTAAAGCTCTGGTCCAGATACAGTGATAAAGCAATTGCCAAGATCAACATCACCAGCAGCAGTGGCAGCCAAGAAACAAGGTTGATAGGTTGATCATCCAATTCTGAATCATAGACGGGCCTCTGGTTGATATACAGAGGAGAAAACACAGCTAACAGGCCGATCAATATAGCCAGAAGCCTCGCAAAGGAACAAGGCCTGCCACTCCAGCATGCAGTTGCTGGTTCCATTCAAGAAATAGAAGTTGAGAGTATAGTAAACGCTTTGTTCTTCTTATTATACCACTAGCTAGAGCATTCCAAGTAGAGACGAATATCACCACAATAGTGTTCGATTTCTTATTCCTTTTGGTGATTGCTAATCTTCTTTTGTGGACTGTAAATTATGGTCGATAGTTTGAGTCTATACAATGGAATAATATTGTAAAGCATATTATTGTGGAGTGGCTGCAGATGCTCGAAATGACAAGGGTCTAAGTGGGGCAGAGTCTTTCTGCTAGAACATTAATCAGTCAGCTTGACCATCAAAAGGGAATAAAGTGATTTGTTATGCAGATTAAATTAATTTGGAAATCCAAAGCTAGGATAAAAAGTTTTACATAAGCAGCAATTAAATTGGGGAATTTTTCCAATAGTTGTAAAATCCATGTTCTGCCGAAGAAAATTGGGTAAGCAACTTCTTCAAGAAGCTTTTATATATGTTAAAGGATGCAGACTGAGGAAATTGGCAAAAGGATAGAGCATTCTCCATTAACTAAGAACTTTTATCGCCATCTGCAGAATCTGATGCTGCACGGTATTATCTTTTGGCATCTTTTCCTCTTGATCACAATGTCCAGAAAAACTCTCTTGATTTACATTAGGCCCTATCTTTATATATAAGATATTTCTTCCTTATATATCTTTCTGAAGTGGATAACTCCACTCGTCATTTTCCGACAGTTCTCATGAAGATCAAGTTCGGCGAGCTAAAGCCAACAATGGAAAGGTGCTTTTATTAAAACAAAAGAACTGCTTAGTTTTTAGTCTTCACAATTCAAGATACTAGATATGGAATCACATGAGCTTCAGATTTCATACTAACTACAAAAAGGTGAACGATGAATATCAAAAAGATCAATCTGGACAGGAATATGACCATCTCACTTTCTGGTCAAATAATACAGTCAATAACATTGTTATAGGTTCGATGTATCCCTGTATTAAGACCGGAAAAGACTTCCCATTATTGATAAACTACCAAATTACAGAATGTTGTTACCTAATCAGCATTCCTGAAGCTCTTTGAACTGTTTCTACAAATCCTTCTCATCCATTTCTTTTGAATCGTTGTCAGACTATTGAACACTGAATGAGGTGCATGTCTCTCTACAGGAGCCCCTGGTACTGGAAGCTCAGCAGGAAGAGCAGCAGCAGTGCTAGTAAAGGCATTCAAAACTATGAATGCTAATATAGGAGAGAGATCCAATGTTCCTCCTAGTGGCGGGATGATTCCACGGAATATGTTCAAGTATGGATCACACACAGTGCTGAATCCAAGACATGAAGTCCACATGAAAAAACTTGCTAAAGATTTGAACAAAACCAATCTTGAAACTGAATCGAAGAACTTTTCATGACTCTACAATTACGATTGCAAGTATATGAAATATCCCTAATTACAAGTTTAGCTTTCAATAATATTTCAAGGTCACATTCTCCTAAAATAATTGCAAATTTAAATCTATAAGAAACTTCAGAGGTTGAGTGTGCACCTGAGAGGATTAACAATTGCAGGAGGAGAGTTGGGAAACCAGGTCAAGACAAGCCTTATAACCAACAGTGTGTTGTAAATATTCAGAAAATTTAAGATGCCATTGGCTACCACAACCCCTGCCACAGAATCGCCCGGTAAGATAGCAGCAAAGCTGTGGTTGGACAAGGCGTGTGAATTCCTGTGGCTGATACGGTGAATCTGAAGTGAAGTCCCGTTAAAAACGATAAGGTTAACTCTCTAACATACTATGTCAAAACTACAGAGCTACCATTGTTGACTTTCTCAAAAAGAATCAAGCTTTGGGCAAATGAGACAGAAACTTACATGGGTAAGTTGTTCGCTGAAGTGGTAAGAGAAAGAAAGGATCTTTTTGAAGAAGGGATTTTCAGAAGCAATCAATTGGAGGAATCTAAAGCATTTATCAGCAGTTGAAGTGATTGAACTGTGAAGCTCTCGTAAGATGGTAGTTGCAGAAGCAAGATTTGGCTTAACGGGCCTAAAAGACAATGGGTTCTGAATTATGGAAGAAGAGAGCAACACGAAGTTCGACACAACGCTGGAGGATTCCAACTTACGAGACGGTGACTTATTCAACGCCATCTTTGTTCGGTCGAAGGTGAGCAAAAGAGTGTCTCCCCTCTAAACTCTAAAAGCTAAAACGAAGAAGATAACGTGGTCTTGCTTTGTTACGTGGCTCATTATGATTCGCGAATGTATTTTGTCTTAAAACGGTGCAATTTAGACAAGGGTATGTGTCGTATCGGGTCGGGCTTTAAAACGGTCCGAAAACCCACGACCTCATCGACCTCTTTCTACCACATGTTTTTAAATCCAAACGACATCGTAGATGACGTGTTAGGCCCATATTCATTTAATCGCTATCTAACTTCTTTACCTGTCTCCATCGTCTTCATTTCGCTTACTGTTCTTCCTCCCTCGATCTCTCTCTCTCTCTAAAATGTATTCTTCTCAGTCTCACACCTAACGTTGTCTACGCTTTCCTCTTCACAGTTCAATGGCTTCTCTTGGTCTACTCACAGCATCACCTTACGTGAGGCTTCACTTCGATTACGCCGCGAGTAGCCGCCGCGTTGACCGCCTTGACTTCAATGCTCACAGAACACAGCGGCGTCGTTCGGTTCACCGATCTCGTCTCGCAATCTCTAACACATTAGAGACGGAGTTTCGAGCTCCGGCTTCGAGTCTGCCTAAGGACTCCCCGGTTCTTCTCGACATTAGCGGGATGATGTGCGGTGCGTGCGTCTCACGCGTCAAGTGTCTGCTTTCCTCCGATTCGCGAGTCGACTCTGTTGTCGTCAACATGTTGACAGAGACCGCTGCGATTAAGCTCAAGCCCGAAGCTGTCGAGAGCGAGAGCTCCGAGAGCGTTGCGGAGTCTCTGGCTAGGAGAGTGAGCGATTGCGGATTCGAAGCGAAGAGGAGGGTTTCCGGGATGGGAGTTGCTGACAATGTGAACAAATGGCGGGAAATGGTGAAGAAGAAAGAGGAGTTGCTGGTGAAGAGTAGGAACCGGGTGGCTTTTGCGTGGACTTTGGTGGGAGACCTTTTTTAAGTTCCTCCCAGATACATGGCAACCATACCCGGCTCAACATTCTTGGAAAACAATCGAATCGAGG
>JAOQMM010000008.1:1339250-1357425 GCA_027563515.1 Erythroxylum platyclados | reverse complement strand
ACAATAAAATTTTTCTTGAGGCCTTCAACAAAATATTACGTTATAAAAGGCGAAAAACAGAAAATTGCATACAAGTCCAAGTGATTGAGTTACAAGTTCCACCTAATTCCCGCCGTCGTTGACAAGTCCCTTCTTTGACTAAAACTGAGAGGCAACAGCAGAAAAAAGCAATTTACAAATTCATAAAATCAATAGACACATATATAGCTCAAGAAATCTTTGTATGACTTAGGATAATTAATTGAAAAGTATTAAACTTTTTTTAAAATTTATTTTAATATTAATTTTTTAATGAAATGTTTATACTTTAAAAATCAAACAACTCTATTAAAAAATAGTATTCGTTAATATTTCGTTGATACGAAGAAAGTGATCCGAATATTTCGATGAGTTATGCGACTATTTATTTTTGTCAATATAATTTTTGAGCCTAGTGGACTTTGGTGGCGTTGTGCTGTGGGACGCATGCTTCCCACTTCTTGCACTCTCTTGGCATTCATGTTGGTCATGGTATAACCAAACTCGAACCTCGTTCGCAATTTAGTTAACCAGTTGCGCTTTATAACTTTTGGTTCTTAACTTGGTTGTATATGATTTTCGTATAGGGTCGGTGTTGGAGGTTTTGCATAACTCGTATTTGAAGGGTGGGTTGGCTTTAGGAGCTTTGCTGGGACCAGGAAGAGGTTGGTCTTTTGTTTCAGATTTCTTAGTCTTAGATTGTATGTAATGAGCAGACCTTAAAACTATATACTTCCTTTTCATATTTGTTTACAAAAGAAATATCTAGTATGTTGGACTAAAAGTTGCGAATCTTTTGTAGAGTTGCTTGTCGATGGTCTAAGGGCATTCATTAAGCGTTCTCCCAATATGAACTCTCTCGTGGGGTTTGGTTCCATTGCAGCATTTCTCATCAGTGCGGTGAGGCCCTTGCCTATTGTCATTATCAGATTCAGATTTTATTCATGTTGCATTCTATCCCATTTTGGTTAATTTTTCCTTTTTATTTAAGAAAAGAAAATCTTCTCTCTTGTAGGTTGCCCTTCTTAACCCTGATCTGGAATGGGATGCATCGTTTTTTGATGAGCCGGTGAGTTGCTTACCTTCTTGTTTTGCATTCCTATTAGAAGTTATAAGCTTAATTGAGCTGGAATCGTATCTATAAAGATGAGCTGTAGCGACTTGTAGGGCAACCTAATCATAGCTTATTTTCCAGATATCTGGAGATTTTGCAATTTTCTTTACCCAGTTAACCTGTTAACAGGTGTAATTTTTAGCTATCGTAGTGTTTCAAACCAACAGATATAAGTCTTATGGATGGAGCTTTGTTTTTAGTTTGCAGGTGATGCTTCTTGGGTTTGTACTTTTAGGTCGTTCTCTTGAAGAAAAAGCGAGGGTCAAGGCATCTAGTGATATGAATGAACTTCTTGTAAGTTGAAATCTGTTTTGCAGCTGTGATTCCCAGTTTCATACATGTAATGGTTACCTGCTACAAATTCGAGTGGTTTCAGTTCAAATGTTTGGTTGCAGTGGTTTATGCTAGACTTTCTTTTAATATCTGTGTTATCACTAATTAAAACAAACTTATCTGATATCCCTGAGCTGCGTGTTTTGCAGTCCCTCATATCCACTCAGTCGCGACTTGTAATTACTTCATCAGATGGCAATCCTCCCTCTGATACTGTTCTTTGCAATGACGCAATCTGTGTTGAGGTTCCCACTGATGGCATTCGTGTAGGAGACACAGTTTTGGTTCTGCCCGGAGAAGTCATTCCTGTGGATGTAAGCATTTTATATTCTTCAAAGAGAGTCTTGTATTCTCTCATTCCTTCTTTTCTCCATGTGTTTATCCTTAGATTCATGTTCCATTACATTTCGTAGAGAATCTTGTAAATGTTGGATAAAGTTGATCTTTGTATTGTTTCATCCCAAAATAATCAGTGTTAACTTATTTTTTCTGTCAATAAATAAATTAAATTCATCCTGTCCTTCAGTCACAAACTCCAGATCTTTGAAATTTGAACCTTCTACATTATTTAGAATTCATCAGTGCTTGCTATGATTTATGATGTGAGATGCTTATTCTTCAGCTCTTACTTAGTGTGAATTTAGTACTGTGCATATTGAATGTCAGCTGGAATTACACTGATCTTCAACAGGGGAGAGTTCTTGCTGGAAGAAGTGTTGTCGATGAATCCATGCTCACTGGTGAATCATTGCCAGTATTCAAGGAAGCAGGCCTGGGAGTCTCAGCTGGAACAATAAATTGGGTATGATGGATTTCAGAATTAGAAAAAAATATTCAGTATGCTATTTCCAAATTGTGGCTTGTTCGAATTGTATCCGAATCTTTTGTATGCCTCACCCAAAAGTTTAAGCTTTTGGATCAAATGGTTTCTTAAAACTGCTAATATTTGACATTTTCACAATGCTTTCCATTTTTCTCTAGTATAACTTTTGAACTTGTAATACAACATCTTACCTCTTGATAGTATTAACATGAATAAAATTATGAATAGACTTTTACTTGGAATAAATTTAAATTCTTTCTTGATTTGTCCCTTTATTTGCTGGTCTGTATATATATATATTTTTGGTTGCTTGATTTAAGGAGAGGCAATTGCTAATTTATTTCAGGATGGTCCTTTAAGGATTGAGGTCTCTTCTACTGGCTCAAACTCCACAATATCCAGAATTGTGCGAATGGTCAGTATATTTCTTTGCTTCTTTCCTCTCCACACTTTATTTTTTTCCTTTATTGCTTCTGTCATAGCATGGGCATCAGTTGAATCGAAGATAGAGAATAGACAAGTTCGTTCTGCTTTTTCCTCATTTCAGACCTTGTAAAGATTGAAGCTTTACAAACTTAAATTTTTATGTTTTTACAAAATCTGTGAGTGCTCATCTTGTCCCTCTTAAGTTTGACGACTTCAAGTGAAATCAGTCATTGGAGCAGTCTTTTCACATTTCAAAGCTTTTATGTGAAATTTCAAGGTTGAGGATGCTCAAAGCCGTGAAGCACCCATACAAAGGCTTGCAGATTCCATAGCCGGGCCATTTGTATACAGTGTGATGACTATATCAGCCACAACTTTTGCTTTTTGGTATGCCTTATTACTTTACCTTTTGTCTTTTCCTTGTGTCAAATTGGAGGCAATCTAGTCTACGGCTTTCCTTTCTACTCATCTGTCAAACCCCCTGCACTATTCATCTTATTGGTTTAGTTACATGAATCATTGTATTTATTATACTGTACTTCAAGTTTATTATCTAGATTTGGGTTTTAATGTGATTTTGACATGTCACTGATTAAAGCAATCATCGGTTTTTCCCACATCAATGGTTTGTGATTTTCATCTTTGTTGGTTCATATCTTTCATAATCTTGCTCTTGATGTGTTGCGCATTCTCATTCAGGTACTATATTGGCTCACATGTTTTTCCCGATGTCTTGCTCAATGAAATTGCCGGACCAGATGGTGACCCATTACTGTTGAGCTTGAAACTTGCTGTGGATGTCTTGGTCAGTGATCATGGTCTTGTGCATCGAAGTCTTGTAATCGTTCATGTTGTCGTTAATCCTCTAGGGTGAATAATTTACTGTGCTGAGATTAATTCCCACTTCTATCTTTGTGATGTTGAATTTCTTGTTCCAGGTAGTTTCCTGCCCATGTGCACTTGGCCTTGCTACACCCACTGCAATCCTAGTTGGAACTTCCGTTGGTACAGTGTCTTTAACTCATCGGTTATTTACATAAACTTCAATGCTAAAGTCATTTGCTGATCAGCTACCACTTAAATTTTTTCTGCTATCTGAGAAAAAAAAAAGTCATGGCCGGAAGGATTATAAGGACTTTTGTTGGGTAGGAACTATTGTTGTTAGGCATGGTCTTTATTTTTCCTGTGCAAGGCAGGATCAATTAGTTTAATAACAGACATTTTCTTATGTTTCTGTTATTTCTTAATAGTTACAAATTGCATGTGGCTATAAATGATCTCGTTGGGTGTTTAATGTTCATTTTGTTTGGTAATACCAGGAGCTAAGCAAGGGCTTCTCATAAGAGGGGGAGATGTGTTAGAACGTTTGGCCAGTATTGATCATATTGCTCTAGACAAGGTGAGTTTGCCTTTTCAGTTTTCCTGTGTGGGAATGTAATCTTTTTTCTAACCTAAGAGATATTTAGTAGTAGAACTGAAAACTTGTTTCCTGTTTCTCCCCATTTTGAACTTTCAGACAGGCACCCTCACTGAAGGGAAACCTGCTGTTTCTACTGTGGCTTCAATCACTTATGAGGAATCAGAAATTCTTCAAATTGCTGCTGCAGTTGAGAAAACAGCATTGCATCCAATTGCAAAGGCCATTGTAAATAAGGCAGAATCACTGAACCTGACAATCCCGACAACAAGAGGGCAATTGACAGAACCAGGTTTTGGAACCATGGCAGAAGTAGATGGACGCTTGGTTGCAGTTGGTAAATTCGAGTGGGTTCATGATAGATTCCTGAGAATTACAAGCCAGTCAGATATACAGAAGCTTGCAGCTGTCTTGACTTACCAAGGGTCACAAGAGATGTTTTCATCCGACCATTCAAAGACGGTTGTCTATGTTGGATGTGAAGGAGAAGGGATCATTGGGGCCATAGCAATAACTGATAGTTTGCGCCATGATGCCAAATCTACTGTGAGTAGGTAAGTTTCTGTACCATTAGTTTTTAAGTACTAGTGGATGTTTGTTCCCTAAGAATACTGGTTTAAAGAAGGTTTGTTGTCTGGAAATGGATGTGCTTCTGACGTGAAAATTTGTCCTACTTGAGCCTCTTTTTAATATATTACTTATAAGGGTTAGACATGGAGCTTTTTCTTTCTCTTGTCCTCTTTATCTTTAGTTTGTCAGAAAGCAGGAAAAGCTGTAGGAGAATGTCTTTGATATCCTCTGCTAATGAGTCACAAGATCCATTGGTTTCTCTAATGAATTTATTTTCACTGTTATTCAACAACGTTTCTGATCCATTTATCCTCTACATTATATCCTTTTTTCTACAGGCTGCAGCAGAATGGTATAAATACAGTCCTCTTATCAGGGGACAGGGAAGAGGCAGTTGCAACTGTAGCAAATAGTGTTGGTATAGAGGCAGAGTTTGTTAATGCATCCTTGACTCCTCAGCAGAAATCTGGGATTATATCATCTCTTCAAGCAGCAGGACATCTTGTTGCTATGGTAACCATTTTTTATATTTCGCATTCCTCTGGGGTCTGGTATCAATCATGACAGTCATATGGCCATTGTAATCTGTAGCTTATAAGAAGCCTTACACTTTAGTCAGATTCTACATGCAGTGAAATTTAACATGTTGACATAGAACTCAAATTAAAAATGTAGGTGATTACATGGTGATTAAGACGAAACTTCCTGCTCATTTTAGATCAAATGGCCAAGAGGTCTGAAATAGGAGTCCATCTTAGGTGTGAAACTTAAGATACCAATTCTGTTGGGTGATTAAGCTGTTCAGAATGTATTGACACATTTTGAACAGAAACTAAGTGGAGTGGTTAGTTTCTTGTAGGTTGGTGATGGGATAAATGATGCCCCTTCATTGGCACTTGCGGATGTTGGGATTGCTTTACAGAATGAAGCACAAGAAAGTGCTGCATCCGATGTAGCAGCCATTATTCTTCTTGGCAACCGACTTTCACAAGTATGATTTCTTTGCATTCAAACTTGTTACTCCTTCGGAAGTGTGTTGCATTAATTACCACAAAAATGTGCTAACACTAAGCTTTGTAATCTACCTTTTTGTAGCAAAATCCTTAAGAATAAAAAACAACCTATGTCTTCCCGCTCTTCACACAATTAAGAGAACTTTTCAAGTAGTTGTTAATCCTGCTGTTTATAAGAAGATAATCATTTACATGGCATGTTAATGTTGTATAGGTGATTCTTCTTGGTATCTACAATTCTCAAGATGAATTTTTCTAATTCTATCCCATTTCTTCAGAGGAATTTGGTTGTTAGATAGAGATATTAGTAAGAACTAATGAGATTGTGATATTTTGATGATAGGTTGTTGATGCTCTGGATCTAGCTCGGGCAACAATGTCCAAAGTATATCAAAATCTATCATGGGCAGTGGCGTATAATGTTGTAGCTATTCCTATTGCAGCTGGAGTGCTACTTCCCCAGTATGAATTTGCCATGACTCCTTCGCTTTCAGGTGACTGAATGAAAGTTCTTTCCTTTGCATGGACAAATAATGCTTGCCCACCCTCACTATTCATCCCTCAGCCAGCAACATGTATGTATTAATGCAGGGGAAGGGGAATGACTAATTCATTTGCTTTTCACTTGTTTTGACAGGTGGATTGATGGCATTAAGCTCAATTTTTGTTGTCACCAACTCATTGCTTCTACAGCTTCATGGATCTGAGAGAAGAAACAAATAGAGAGCTTTCAGCTTCGTTTGATAAAAGCCAGGAGTTATTTGAACCCCAAGAAAACAAACAGATAATAATGATACGGTCTCTGCACTATGTATTGGTACTTCCACTGTTCTATCTGGCAGAAAAAAAGACATAAAACTTTAATGCTTGTGTGTAGAATGTTAGCAAGTTTTAGGAAAGTGTTATGTCTCTTCTTATTTCGCACAGGCACAGCTCATGTCATGTTCGTATTCCATGTTTTTTCTCGTGATTGAATTTGATTGCGTGAGGCAAGAAAAAGAACAGTTGCTGTCATTATGTAATAATACATTTTATCATGCTGGTGTGCTTGTAGTTGTTTATCTTATTTAGAACTCAAAACTTACAGCTTATAGTGGCATGTTAGTTTCATTTTATATTCTTGTATACGGAGATTGTATCGAGCTCGTGCAAAAGTTTTATATATTTAACCGATTAGATCGTTAATAAAATTTTACACACTCTAATTGAAATTATGAATGAATGATAAAATGAAATTAATAATATTTAAATTAAAAAGTTTAAATTATTGAATTATCAATCATGGAACAGTGGCTTCATATGCACACATTCTTAAATGGAACAGTGACTTCTCATTGGGAAACTCATCGTAATTATTACTCCTCTTACTTGGCTTTGGGTACACACTCCACAGTGTCCACTCTTTCTTATACTGTTCGAGACTCTGATGAGATATTTATTCTTCAGTTCATTCCCCCAAAAAGAAAATAAGAAAAAAAAGGGAATTCATTTGATAAGGCATTTAAGTTGGGGTACTAAATGGGCCCATTTTACCTTAAATTAGCACATTAAATGGGCACGTGACAGGGCGAGGAAATGTTGTTGAGAAAGAAACGCTTATCATGTGATTACGGGGCCCACTTATCCCCTCTCATCAATAATACACCAGAAATAATAATAATAATATCAAACAAGAATTATGATTAAGGAAAACAAAAAAAATAGCAGTTTGGGCCCTATAAATCAAATGGAAAACTCAATATAGTCCCTAACTAAAAGCCCTGAAACTGAAAGGGATTTCTGGGCACAACACTCCCTCTGTCACGGCACATGGCAGCTTGGAGTATTTAGTAAAGATTCCTCATTACCTAAACCGGCTAAAAGTGAAAAAGTCTAATTTGAGAACTCCAGAAATTTTTTTTAAAAAAATCACAATATGATTCCAACTTTTGCCCTCTGGACATAAATGGTTACTTCATAGTTTTGTGCCTATAAATGGACACTCCTCCATTGCTGAGAAGTCAAAAACCATTGATTAGAGAGAACAAAAAAAAAAAAAGAAGGGTATAAATTATGGGATCATGAGAAAAAGAAAAGAAGCACAAAATAAAACCCAGACAAGACATACCCACCACGTGGCAAGCTGTGAGTGGTGGGACAGAGGAAAAGACATGTTGGGTTAAGAGGAGCAGACCCTAATCTAGGAGACAAAGGACACTAAACTACATTGTATTATATATAATAACGAAAACCAAAGTCAATAAGACTTAATAAAATAAATTGATTCAGAATGTTGTTGTTTATAGTTGTAGTCATCTCAACCAATGTACAATACAATAATGTTCTGAAAGGGAAAGGAAGGACTGTCCCCTCTCTCTCTCTCTCTTTCTCTGTCTCTCTTCATTTGCATTAACTTGGTGAGAAGGACAGTAACGGCGTTAATAGGCCGTCTAAAAGGACGTGGGGCCTGACATGCATAATCAGAGAGAAGGGTTGGTGTCAGAGTGAAGAGAAGGAGATTGAAAGGACGTGGCAAATGACCTTCCCGAGGTAAATTACACAAATGTTATTATATAAAGATAAAGAGAAAGGAGTTAAGTGGGGTCCAAAGCTATGAGATTTTGAGAGAGAGTGGAGCAATTTCGTTTAAAGGGGGACTAATCCCATTACTCTCATCCCTGATTCTGGAGTCTGGACCCCATTGCTGCTCAGTTTCTGCAGCCAGTCTCTTATCTATCTCCCCTGTTTTACTGTTATGTATGCCACACTCTCTAAGTAACATGGTAAAAATGTCTCCTTTATCTTATAAATGATCATATACAAAGTTATCGGAACATGGTTTTCACTAATATATGTACTTCTTTATGCTTTAGTTTAGCAAATTTGGACATATTGAGGTCTTAGTACGGAGATAATTTTGGACAGTTAGATAACGAAATGATCCGAACAGATTTAAACAACTGCCAAACTCGAGTAGTAAAGACAATGAACATTGGGAGAGGCCTGTGATGCAAAAGTCCAAAGATGAATTAACTGAGCTTTCCCACCTAGAGAATGACTAGAAATTTATTTATGCATGGATATGGAAGTATTTGTACCAAAGAGTTTTGAAATGGAGCTCTCCACAGAGACCCCATGAGAAAGGTTGCTACTTGTGAGCATTTTGCAAGCATTGTATTACCCATCAGGAACCCTTTATCAGAATAACCAAGACAGATACAGACAGAGAGATAGAGAAAGAAAGTTGCAGAGCTCTGCCAGAGAGAAGAAAGAGAGTGTTTTTTTTTTTAACTTTTGTATATATCAAAGACTCTATCTTTCTTTCTCTAGCTGTTCCCCTTTCTATTCCTACATTTACCTTTGTCTCTCACACAGCTATTAGCTGTAGCTTTTTGGTACTGACCGATACTCAATGAGTGCAGTACTGTTTCTGGAGAAGCGATGTGATAGAACAAGTAGATTTTTAGCCTCTTACCCACTCAGAGCGCAAGTTCATGTTGGTTATTCTCTAATGTCCATGCTTTTGTCGAGTAAGAACGAGAAGCTCTAGATTTTACTCGATATTTGGCAAGTTCCCTGAGCATTTAAGTAGCTATTCCCTTCCTTCCGTCTTCTCATCTTCTACACTCAAGTTTCAGGAGTGCGAGTGGAAGTGGCCGTACAGAAGTTGGTGGCCTAAGAGTAGTTTAGTGGAAATTTTGGGTGTATCTTGAGAAGGATTATCATGGCATTTCGTGTGGAATGGGTTTTACTGCCTCTTATCCTCTGCTTGGGTTTTGGTTACGTTGAGTCTGATGACGGTGAGTTCTTGATATGTTGGCTGCCGGAAAATTCCGATGGAAATGATAGTGAAAGCAACAGAAAATGAAAACTGACTTTTTTGCTGTTATGAATCTTGTTGAAACTAGAAATGTTGAGCTTGTTTTGAATTATTTTAGGCCTGGACTTTAATTAATGTTTAAAGCTCTTTACTTTGTACATTTCTTGACTTTATGTCCCATTTTGCTGCTAACGTGTTGCTTCCTGGGTTTCTTTTCGCAGCTTAAGCTTCTCTTTTTTTGTTTTATCACTTCATCAGATCCTTATTTAGTTTAGTTTAGTTCTTTTTTTTCCTATTGCACTGGCACTATATTCAAGTTCTAAAAGTTTACTACTTCCAGATTCTGATTTCGATGTGTAAGTTTAAATCAATGGTAAAGTTTTAAAATTTTCTCAAGAGAGTTTCACATTTCAGAATCTGAATCAATTTCGTGTCTCTAAGAAAGTTTCTTTTAGTTTGTATTTTCTTATTAAGATCGATATTAACTACTAGTACGGTATTGATGGTGAAGGAGCAACGTTGATGGCGGTAAAGAAATCTTTTAGAGACGTGGACAATGTTCTATATGACTGGACGGACTCCCCTTCTTCAGATTACTGTATTTGGAGAGGGATCACTTGTGATAATGTCACATTCAATGTCGTTGCACTGTTAGTTTACCTATTTACTGTTTTCATTTGAAGTTTTAAGTGCTTTAAATCTCACGTTATGTTATCAATAAAATCTACTGACTATCTTCTGTTGCACTTTAACTGCAGTAATCTCTCTGGTCTGAATCTTGGTGGAGAGATTTCACCTGCAATAGGAAATCTCAAAGCTGTTGTTTCCATGTAGAGTTCTCATCTTCTGCCTTTTTTCTGTAGCTAAACGAGAGTGTTCCTTTCTTGTGCTTTCATATCAAATCTCGTTTAGTCACTTTGATCAAGCATTCGTTGTTGATCTTGTATCAGTGACCTTGGGGGTAATCATCTTTCTGGGCAGATTCCTGATGAGATAGGCGACTGCTCTGCTTTAGAAAGATTGTATGTTCCATTAGTTAAGCGAGATCAATAATGTTCGGTAGATCTCTCTTCATATGCTATAATGATTTCTGCTCTCTCTTGTTCTTGTAAGGGACTTGTCATTCAATGAGATATCTGGGGACATACCATTTTCAATTTCAAAGTTGAAGCAGCTAGAGATTCTGTGAGTACATATTCTGTCATTCCTCGGTTATCAATTACTCCCACTACCTTATTTTCAATGTCTGAAAGAAAGTTTCAACTGCTATTCTTGGAACTCAGAATTTTGAAGAACAATTTATTGACCGGGCCAGTGTCATCTACCCTGTCCCAGATTCCAAACTTGAAGATTTTGTAAGACATTGCCCTTAAAAATTTCACTCTTCAACATGATTGTTTCAAGTCAACATATTTATGTTCGAACTGCTGGTTTCAGAGACCTTGCACAGAACCAACTCCATGGTGAAATACCTAGACTTCTTTACTGGAACGAAGTTTTACAGTATCTGTGAGTATGCTGTAATGCTTTCCACTTATCCCTTCTGAATGTTCTTGGAATGTTTCTAATATCCTTTTTTGGATTACTCTTTATATTGGTCTTCTTAACGGTTATATTTCTCTCAATCTTAGTGGGCTGAGAGGAAACAATCTGGTTGGTACACTCTCTGCTGACATGTGCCAGTTAACTGGGTTGTGGTACTTGTAAGTTTTATTTGAAAGATTTAAATTGGTCTTCCAAGATTTTAGAATTGAGATGATTCACCTAACTTGCCGCATATTTTTTCTAAGTTTGATCATTCTACCAATGTAGTGATGTTCGAAACAATAGTTTGACTGGAAGTATTCCTCAGGATATTGGCAATTGTACTTCCTTCCAGGTCCTGTATGTATCCCTTCCTAGTGGTACTAAATTTCCTTGCAATGACTGATTTTCTGGAAGTTTTATGCTCATTCATTTCTTTGATATGGATAGGGATCTTTCCTACAACCAGCTAACAGGAGAGATTCCATTCAATATTGGATTCTTACAAGTAGCTACACTGTAGGTGACCTTGTTTTCTCAATTTTGATGATGACAACTTGCTTATGTAGTATTCTTACTCATACAATGATCATGGATTACCAGATCCTTGCAAAGTAATCAACTATCTGGGAAGATACCGTCTGTCATCGGTCTGATGCAGGCTCTTGCTGTATTGTAAGTGTTGTTAATTGACTTTTTCTTTCAGTTTAGGACTTGAGGAATAAAATAGTCTTCTAACCCTGCTTTATATTGTTTTGACTCCTATCAAAACAAAGGGACTTGAGTTGCAACATGTTAAGTGGGCCCATCCCACCAATCTTGGGAAATTTATCATACACAGAAAAATTGTAAGTGCTTTCTTCTTGATCTTTATGTAGCCCCGGGGTTTTAATTCTCCAACATTTCAGATGAATTTTGATGAAAACGAGTAATCATTGTATGAAATTTCTGATTATTAATCTCATATTGCACAGTGATGTGAGCTCTCACCTCATTGTAATTTATTATTTAAAGACATTAATTCTTTATTGTCAAATTGTTGGTTTATTTCTGTGAATTGATCCATTTCTCTGTGTGTGTCAGATATTTACATGGTAACAAGCTCACCGGATCCATTCCCCCAGAGCTTGGCAATATGACAAAGCTTCATTACTTGTATGTGCACCATCCTTGGCCCTATATTTTATGTGGACTAACTTTATTAAATTTGTTTAATACCAATATTATGAAATCATGAATTCAGATGTTAATTTGGTATCTCTCTTCCCTTCATATGTTTCCTGTGGTGGTCGGACCTAGAATGCCATATGTTGTACATTCTGAATGTTCTCTACTCTGCTTCTTTCAGGGAATTGAATGATAATCAACTCTCAGGACGAATACCACCAGAGCTTGGGAAGCTAACTGACTTGTTTGATCTGTAGGTTTTCATATTTTGTGAAGTTCTTGGCATTGTCTTTAGAAAAATTTTTAGAACGGAATTTTTTGTTGTACGGCAGGAATCTTGCCAACAATCACCTTGATGGGCCTATACCTGATAATCTGAGCTCCTGTACAAATCTTAATAGCCTGTAAGTATACAATCTTGCTAACATAAAGTTTGATAAAATTTTTGACAAGGAATCACTTGGATGATTACTAACCATTTTCTTTGATCACAGCAATGTGCATGGAAACAGGTTGAATGGGACAATTCCACAGGCGTTTGAAAAGCTGGAGAGGATGACATATTTGTAAGTTTGGTCCTGGTGTATATCTAAGCTTTTGGTAATAGTTCGTTATTTGTTGACCAAAAAAACTGTATTTCTAGTTGATTTTTCATTTTCCTGGCCCTTCTAGGAATCTCTCAGCCAACAGCATTAGAGGTCCAATTCCAATTGAGCTTTCTCGAATTGGCAACTTGGATACCTTGTAAGTATTATATTGTTTTTCAATTTATGTCCATCTATTGTCCTTCCTCTAAGTGTTTTTCCCCACCCCGCCTACCCTCTGTTCAGGGACATTTCTAATAACAAAATCAGTGGATCAATTCCTTCTTCCCTTGGTGACTTGGAACATCTCCTAAAGCTGTGAGTTATGTTCACATGTTCTCCCATTATCTTAAAGCTTTGCTTTTTACTGACTTCTAATTGCTCTACGTGTAGGAATTTAAGCAGGAACCAAATAGATGGAATTATCCCATCAGAGTTTGGTAACCTGAGAAGTGTTATGGAGATGTAATATCTTTATATAAGTTTGAATAAATAATTCGTTTAAACCTTGCATTCTCCTTTTTAACTTGGCGTTTGATGCTTTTATGCTCAGTGATATATCAATTAATGACCTGTCAGGATTGATTCCTCAGGAACTCTGCCAGTTACAGAACTTGTTTACTCTGTAAGTTCTGGTTGGCATTTGCTTTCAGCTGTGATATAGTACTGTCATTCCTCAAATATGCAAGTTACATAATAGGCATTGCATACTCTTCTTCTACTTCCATAATGTATGAGCTCTATTTTGTGGAGACTATAATCATCTATTTTACATGCACTGAACTTAGGCCATGATTACAGTCATATTAATCTTTCCATGCACATTGATTGCAGGAGATTGGAGAACAATAATATATCAGGTGACATTATGCCTTTAATCAACTGCCTCAGTCTTACTGTCTTGTAAGTTGATATTATGGATTATCATCTCATTGATTTCTGGTATTTTACTCTGGAGATGGTATCTTAAGTAGCTGACCCAAGTAACACCTACAGGAATGTGTCTTACAATAATCTAGCTGGTGTCATTCCCACAAGCAATAACTTCTCTAGGTTTTCACCAGAAAGGTTAGCAGATTTGATGACTGGTCTCCATACAATATGAACTGGCTACTTTTCCACTCTCTGATGCATCAATTTATTCCATTTGCAGTTTTATTGGAAATCCCAGTCTTTGTGGATATTGGCTTAATTCACCTTGCCATGATTCTCGTCCTACTGAGAGAGGTAATACCTAATTTACCGTCAGTTGTACTTTCATTAACATCTGTGGAGCAACAAGTTGTCAACTTGATCTTGTATGATTTGGAAGTGGCACTTATTAATTGTTTTGCCATTTTTAATGTCTCTGCAGTAACCATTTCTAAAGCAGCAATACTTGGGATTGCTCTTGGTGCTCTTGTGCTTCTTCTCATGATCTTAGTTGCTGCATGCCGGCAACATAATCCACCACCATTTCCTGACGGGTCACCTGACAAACCAGGTGCGTCCGCTGCATCTCTATGAATACCAAAATAACTAATGGCATATAGCAATGTTTCGACTTATCAGAAATCAATACGATACATTAGTGACAACCAACATTATTGGATTTTCCTCATTTCAAATATGACCATACTGTTAATTTGAAGTTCCTAAAGTTTTATATTTTTTTTATTAACAGTTAGTTATTCAACCCCAAAGTTGGTGATCCTTAACATGAACATGGCACTGCATGTGTATGAGGATATCATGAGGATGACCGAAAATTTGAGTGAGAAGTATATAATTGGTTATGGTGCGTCGAGCACCGTCTATAAATGTGTCCTTAAAAATTGCAGACCAGTGGCTATTAAGAGGCTCTACTCTCACTATCCTCAGTGCTTGAAGGAATTTGAGACTGAGTTGGAGACAGTTGGAAGCATCAAGCACAGGAATCTGGTTAGCCTCCAGGGATACTCTTTATCCCCATTAGGAAACCTTCTGTTTTATGATTATATGGAAAATGGCAGTCTCTGGGATCTCCTTCATGGTAAGATTTTTCTTCAAATTAGAGCATCTATTTGTGGCTGTATCTAGTATTTGATCATTTTTTTGTATCATTTTGTATAATTGTTTCTGTGAAGATTAGTTTAATTATCATGAGACCTGATTTTGAATGAAGCAATTGCTTGTGTACTATTGTTATAATGCTGTCTTTTTCATATGAATACTTTGTAATTGAATTACCGTACCAATGTGTTTCAGGGCCTACAAAGAAGAAAAAGCTTGACTGGGATACTCGTCTTCAAATAGCCCTCGGAGCTGCTCAAGGGCTGGCATATCTACACCATGATTGTAGTCCCCGTATCATTCACAGGGATGTCAAGTCATCAAACATCCTACTCGACAAGGATTACGAGGCCCATCTCACGGATTTTGGCATTGCCAAAAGCTTGTGCATCTCAAAATCTCACACTTCTACTTATATTATGGGGACGATCGGATATATAGACCCTGAGTATGCACGAACTTCCCGTCTAACGGAGAAGTCCGATGTCTACAGTTATGGGATTGTTCTACTTGAACTGCTGACTGGAAGAAAGCCTGTTGATAATGAATGCAATCTTCACCACATGGTATGTACCAAGTTGATACGATGATGCCATAGTATATTTATATCGGTCTAGAGATTACTAAGCGCAGTTAGCATGCATTCTGTATGCAGATTTTATCGAAGACAGCAAACAATACTGTCATGGAAACTGTCGATCCTGAGATCACTGCCAAATGCAAGGATCTTGGTGCTGTAAAAAAGGTTTTCCAGCTTGCTCTTCTATGCACCAAGAGACAGCCACCCGATCGCCCAACCATGCATGAAGTGACTCGGGTCCTGGGAAGCCTTGTGCCATGTGCCAACCCACCAAAACAATGCAACCAGAACCCTCCTCCTGCCCCTCTCCTGCTCCCATCAGCCAAAGTGCCATCTTACATGGACGAGTATGCAAATCTCAAGACTCCACATTTGGTTAACTGTCCATCAATGAGCACCTCAGATGCGCAGCTCTTCCTAAAGTTTGGTGAGGTAATATCTCAAACTGGCGAGTGATATGCAACAACAACAATCACCCGAGTATATCATAGTAGGTTAAAATTATGTAGAAACTTAGTGATTAGCGGTCTGAATGGCACTTATTCAACTTTTTGGTTGGTGGGGGATCAGTGGTTTGATCAGTTGGTGGAAGCTGTGTATAAAAACGTTGGTGTCAATGATTGTGGTTAGGAGAAAAGGAAAGGTTGGACTACTTCAATAATAGAATTTAGAAGAGTAATGCTTATCATGATGCTTGTACTCTCTGCATGAACCGTTCACTGTAAATTTGTGATGGTCTCTGTTCTAAGTATAAGCATCGTCTGGTAGCTTAGCTTGGTGGGGTTACAAGACTGACTCTCTTTGGTCGGGCAGAGCTCTTCTGGCCTGGAGACGGTGGTTGAAGCAGTGCATTATTTGCTTTGCCCAGCAATAATGCAGTGACTCAGCTAGTGTGACGTACATACCGGCCCATTTCTTCTTCAGATTTCAGATCAGATGTTGACACTTCTCCAGCAGACTGAACGACCTCGTCAACTTGTCCACTTGCTATAGTATGATTTCTGCCATTGAAATGGACCATTAAATGTTAAAATTTTACGGGACGGTGATATGGATATTCCCAAGGATTTTAAACTACTTCCCAAGTTTTGAATGCTTTCAACTACTTCCAAGCTTATAATCAGAGAAACGAATTACTATCCAAGTTTTGGTGTGGAAAACCGAAATATCCAATAATAAAACCTGTTTGCTAATGAAATTCTCCCAGATTCCAACATTTGACTGGTAGCATCCTGGACCCTAGTTTGGTTAGGCACTGGTCCTGACCCGACTTATTACAGGACCACCTTTAACGAACAAGGGGTCCAAGATATGGCAAACCTTTGTCGAAAAAGTTGCAGAAAGTCCTGACACATCGTATTGTGAGAACATAAATTTTTAATGGAAGATAACACATTTACTGTTGAAGTATGTTAGCTTCAAGCAAGAATCGAGTACAAACTGACGGAGGAGCCTATGAGGCAAACTTCGGTCTAAACAAAATTGGGTTCGGATCGAACTTTAGGTATAGAGTAGTGTTCGAGTCAAAGCTTAGTTTAAACTTGATTTATATTTTTATGTCCATAAGTGTAGGAAGAAATTTTAGAAAATTATTTAATTTTTAAAATTCTAGAAAAAATTATAATTTATAATTTTTCTTATATTTTAATTAAAAATCATAAAAATACATATAATATTATTATTATATATAAATTAATTAAACGTTACTAATATAATAATTTAACTTATCTCTTAATTCTTATCAATGTAATTAAATATAATTTAAGTTAATAATTTAAAATAATTATATTAAATTATTAATATAAGTCATTTAATTTAGTTATTTCAATTTGAATTTAACAATAATGTTGAATTATTATATAAATAATATTTGATTGGTCTATGTTTTATGCTATAATTAAGTTTAGAAAATTTTAAAGATTAACTTTAAATACAAAAGAACTTTATGTTATATATTTTACCTTTATTTATTTTTGACCTTTTTTATTAGAAGTAAAAATAAAAAAGATATATTATTTCCAATCAATTAATTTTAATTTTTCTAATCCAAATTTTAAAAAACAAATTTATATTTTTTTATTGTACTTAAAATCCAAAAAAGACACAGGTCAAGTTCAAACTTTTAACATTTCAAGATTATATAAAAATAAAATAAAATAAAATGTTAATCATTTAACCACTAAATTAATTCTAAACAAACTTTGTTTCATAGAACATTAGACAAATTGTTTCTAAATCATGAAATATCCAGCTTGGAAACCAAACTCTGGAAGATGTATTCCTGCTGCTGCTGCCGCCGCCTGCAACCAACAACTTCATCATTTCAGCTATTTCAGTACACAAACAATTCTAAGTTTTCATATCAGAAGAAATACAAAACAAACTGGTTTTGATATAATTCACGATGAAGAAAAAGAAATAACCTGAGAAGCTTCAATTTGGTTTTGTTGCTCCGCCAGTTGAATCTGAAAAAGAAGGATCGATGTCAGGTTATTAATTACGTAAAGAATTATGCATGGAAGAAAGAAGAAGAAGAAGTTGAATATGGAAGGCAAACCTTTTTAGTTTTCAATCTATCAAGAGCTGTTTGAATGTGATCCTCCATGATTCTGAGTTGAGCTGGTTCGCTAACGTTTTGTGGGTTTGTCCATTCCCTAACAAATTAGTGATGTGATTATTATATTATCCAAATGAACTGGGAAAATTAAAAAAGAAGAACAATTTTGAGTCACCTCAGGATTCTTTTCCTTTCCTTGAGTCTGTTCTTGAGCTCTTT
>JAOQMM010000008.1:1329051-1339150 GCA_027563515.1 Erythroxylum platyclados | reverse complement strand
CGTCTTTTCCAAGTTCAAATTTCGAAAGAAAAGAGCCGTTACGTCGGCGCTTTTCGGCTAACGGTCAAATGTCGGTAGGATTCTTTGTGGTTGTTATATACTTGTATTTGAACATATTTTATTTTAACAATTATAAAAAAACAGTAAAAATGAAAAGTAAAAAAAAAAAGTTTCAAGATCATTCGAACACGAAAAATTTTTTTAAACATGAGTCGGAACGAATTTAAGTATATGGAATTGAACTAAAATTTATTTAGACTTCGAATATAATGGAAAAATTCAAACTTATTTATTAAAATAAAATTTTTATTTTTCCAACCTAAACTCAAGTTAGAGTTTTACATTATATTCTCAAATTGGGCTATGAGTTGTAGATTTGGCAAAAGAGTTTTGATCCATTTTGAATTGATTCTAAGCCAAAGACTTATGGGTTGTTTAGCTCGGTGGAATAAATATTCCATTAGCTACATATTTTTAAAAATGACTTCAGAAGATGTTAAGTTTCTAAAACTTACACGAAATAATAATTCCTAAGAATAAGCATTCCTTACTTTCTAGGAATAGCTAAAGTCCATCTCCAACTATCTTTAGCTATTTCGAGAATTGTTATCATTGTTTGAAGACATTTTTATCCTTCATCACCGTCTCTACCTCGCGTTGTCCTTCAGATCACGCGTTCACTTCTTACTTCTCTAGAAACTTTTCGATTCATCCTCTCTACCTCGTGATTCTCTTCATGATTCTGAGTTGAGCTGGTTCGCTGACGTTTTGTGGGTTTGTCCATTCCCTAACAAAGTAGTGATGTGATTATTATATTATCCAATTGAACTGAGAAAATTAAAAAAGAAGAACAATTTTGAGTCACCTCAGGATTCTTTTCCTTTCCTTGAGTCTGTTCTTGAGCTCTTTCAATTGATTTTGATGCATCTGAACATAAGATTAAATTAGTAACCTGCCGTTATGATTAATTATGAATAAATCCATTGGTGTGTATAGGAAACGTACTTGGAGTAGTTCTTCCCTGTAGACAGAAAATCCAGGTAGAAGTTATTCAGGTACGAAGAATCAAGACATTATCTCGAGAAAAAAGAAGAGAAACCCACGAACCTGTCAACTGGGAAGTTCATGGCATCATCGTCTGTGTCGTCCTTTGTGAACATTTTCCTCAAAAACTGTTGTATTAACAATTTGTGAAAATTCTTATTCACTTGTAAAGATGGTTAAACACACAGGATTTAACTTGTCTCCTTTTTCTAGTTTTAAGATTATCAACAAAAAGATGTATTGTAACTTCCGTTAAAATAGATAAAAGACATGAATCAATTAAAAAAAAAGTTGATGATATTCACAATCTAAATTACTTAAATTTATACTCTTAATTTATTTTATTCGATCTTTTAAAAACCCAACCGGAAATTAAACCGATAAGACAAAAAGTTTAAGCTTTAAAAGGTTCAACCGATAATAGATCATTATAAAATCAGCTAAAAATTAAATGAAATTAAAATTCTGAAATATGATTAAAAGAGATTGTCCTTAACCATCAAAGAATTTGAAATTTAATTGAAAAAAGAGATTGTTAAGTGAAAATTTATTTATTTATTTTAGTTTATAAGAGTTTATAATTAATAAAAATTGATTAATTAATTAATTAATTAATCAGTTTTAACAACAAAAGTTATTATAGTAAATTGAATTGGAAAATTGAAAACCGAATCAAAAAGTTAAATAATTCAAGATTTTTACAGTTAAACCGACCAAACTGATTGAATTTTTTCATCACTGATTTTATCTCTTACATATAAGTTTTTGTTAAATACTATATTATTGTTTCTTATATTTTTTTATAAACAAGATAAATCATTCACATCAACAGATTTTTATTAGTTTACATGTGTTTCTACTAATTTTCTCTTTCTTGTCTTTAAGTCTTTTAACAGAAATTTCTCATAAATATTTAAAAAATTAAAATTATTAAAATTTTGTGTTTTGAAAAATATTAAAATCATATAATAAGAAATTACCTTCATAGTGTAGGCCTTCCTGAAGAGACATATCGGGTGGAACAAAAGGTCAATATTTCAATTCAATACGCATGAAGAAGAAGAGCTGAAACTTGAAATCCAAAGATGGTTCAAGCATGGAGTTTACCTTGCTTCTCTGTCTTCCACTGGTATAGCGGCTAGCTTCTCCAGAACTGTACTTAGATTTCTGCATTCGTTAATAAGATGTTATGAACACCATTTTCACAACCAAAAAGAAAAGGATGTTATGAACACTATTTTAAGTATTGTACTTTACAAATTTCCCCTGTACTAATACAAATTAATCTTTCAAATTTTATTCAACTAAAAAACCCATAAATCCAATGTGGCTTTTATTACAAAGAGTATTTAAGTAAAAATTATTTGCGATCGTACGTTTAAATGATTAATTTTAACGCATAATAAATAACTATTAATACAAAAAAGTATTTTAAATCAAACGATCAATCACTACTTTAAATTAAGTAAATCCGTCTAATCTAAAACTCTTAAAGGATAATTAATATGTATACTTTATTTATGTTAATGTCAAGTATTTAGTAATAAAATTTGAACAAGTGAATATATGAACATCGTAGACTTGGGTCATTTCATTTTTTTTTAATATCTTATTTTACCTAGAATTTTACAGTACTAAAGTATGTAATATATACAAATATGGAGGAAAATCCCAGAAAAAATCAGATTATCTCCAAGTCTATATTTATATATATATATATATATATATATCACTGGAAATGAATAATGAACAGAAAAAGAAAAGGGGTTTTTTATTTACCCATTTTGACCAACATAGAGGCATGGCTTTCCAGTAGGAGAGAACATAAGAAGAGCAAGATCAATGTCGCAGAGAGTGGCAAGCTCTTTAGCCTTCTTAAGAATGCCTATTTTCCTCTTTGAATATTTTGCTTGCCTCGCCTTCATGCACTCCAACTTCCTTACCCTCAACTTCCTTCTTCCCATTTTCCTCTATCCTTGCTTCCCTTTTTTCTTTTCCTTTTCCTTCTCTTATCTTTTATAGATAAAACTACAGCTTATACTTTAGACCAGAGTAGTAATATTATAAATGAAAATAAAACACAATTATGACATAAATCCAGTGAGCTTTTATGCACTTTTTTTTCGTGTTTAACAGAGAGTTGCAACTGCCTTCTTGCTGGGAGTTTCCATATATGAAACACCTACCTTGTAAGATGTATTGCCACCTTAACACACAAACACAAAACAAAAGACACCAAACCAAACATATGTATGTGTTTGCTCAGAACTTGCAGAATATCGCACAACTCTTGTAAGGAAGAAGGTGAAAGCAATGGGAATATATACATGTCTGCTTCCTTGTTCAACGATCCGCCGAGTTGTTTCCTACTCTTAAGGGGTTAGTTGCTTAAAATTAATATTTATCATGAAATGGTCGCGGTAAGTATCTTTACAGAGTCATGTGGAGTCAAGGTTAAACACCGATACGAGTCAGTGCATATCTTAATAATAATATTAATTTCGTTTAAGATTGCATTAGTACATAATCATAATAATATGTGTACACGTTGACACTACTGACTCATAAACTTTTTATAAATTAATATAAAAATATATCTTATTAAATAAACAGATACACCAATTTTATTAAAGTTTTACTTAATTTTTAATGAAATTGATTTAGCAGTTATTACAAATAAATACAATGATTCATATTGTATTTTAGTTTTAATGATCTATATTTTAATTTAGTACATATATTTTATAGGCCTGTTAAAGGATTAGTTTTATTTGCATAAAATGATATGTGTGAAAAATATCTTTACAGTCATATAGAGTCAAGGCTAAACACACATTATAGTCAGTAAGCTCGGGTTAATATAAAAATGTCTTATTAAATAAATATATACACTAATTTTATTAAATTTTTAGTCAAAATGTTGATGAAATTAATTTAATGATTATTACGAATAAATGCCAATGACATAATGTATTTTTGTTTTAAAGATCTATATTTTAATTTAATATATATATACGTATATTATAGACATGGTAAAGAATTATGTTTATTTATATAAAATGATAATATATATGAAAGCTAATCTCCAAGTTCTTATAAAAAAATGCTTTAGGAGGTGCTTAGTTTATGAGTTTGGGAATGAATCAATGAATATTGAATGAATAAAAGGTGATTGGTTTTATATTATAATTATAGGAACAATGTTTTCATATCTGATTTTTGGGGATTAGTCCATACTCTCGAAATATAAGAGGAATGAGTTTCATTTCTAACTCAGGAGCAAGTATCACAGGTGTGACCGTGTGATAGTCTCTGTCACGCCTATGACTTACTTCTTTTTTTTAAAATATAATTAATTAATTTCAATATAATTAATTAAAATATAATTAATTAATTAATTATATTTTCTCTTTTTTAGCAATTAAATATAATTAATTAAAATATATTAAAATTTGATGTAAAACAAAAATTTAGCAAATTTTTATTTCTAAAAAATTTAACAAAATTTTATTTCTCAATATTTTTAACAAATCAACTATTATCAATGATAAAGGTAATCATTCATTCCTCTTAACCAACCGTTATTATTATAATAATTATATCCATTCTCATTCCTCACTACATTCATTTTATTTCTATTATCATTTTCTTACATGAACCAACCGCAACTTAATTTTGAGTGCTTCTTGAACTATCCAACTCAAATAATATCTTAATTTATTTTTTGGAGTAATTAAATAGTAATTTGTGTTTCGGGCAATCTAATTAACTCATTTTTCAGTTAAATCGCCCTCAAATGATTCTCCCCCCAGAAATGAATTGGGGTGCCCTCTGCCATGAATAGCATTAAACCATGGATTTCTCCAACCACTCGCAGTAGCTTTTTGTTTGATCAGCTTCTTAAATGCACCAACTTTTTAAGGCATCAGCCAACATCTTCTTTCCCACAAAAGTTTCTTACCTAGCTGTCTGTTTATTGATTATGTCACTTTGCTGTCTGCTTTGCAATGATTTGATTGCAGTTTGCAGTTGGATTACTGAATGAACTAATCGTGTTGATGCTGTTTTTGCCTGTTGAAGTGTCAAATTTTAACATTCATTTAATTATTACAGGAGCCTAATGGGGCAGGTGCCTTCGGTTTAGCTAAGAATAAACTTGAGATTATAATACAGTTGCATCTAGAGAAAAGATTGAATGTATTGCATGTTGTTGTTTGTGTATTATTTTATCTGAGCTATTCAAATCTTGTAATGATTGTTAAGCGCTTCTGATTTGCAGATGCCCAATGATAAGCCCAGCTTCAAAAGTGATTGGAGTCCATGATCCTTGAGGTAGATGAAACTAAGTTTGCTACAAGTAATGAATGCAACAAGAATGCAGTTTTACAAAAATCAGTTAGATCTATTAGCAAAGGAAATTTTGGCTTTAGAGAGAGAAATTAATGTGATGTCTGAATTGAGAAAAGCAAATGCCTCCTTTTTAGAGGTAAAACGTTTTTATAGATTGTGAAGACTGAGTTTCTGTATTTGTTTTGTCCATGTACCCTTTTCAGCACATTTTGATAGGAGGATAATGATGTATTGAAACCTCAATTTGTAAGAATTTGGTATTTCTTTGCTCGAGAACTTGAATACCATTTTATTTTAGATTTCAGTTATCCTCAAACAATTTCACTATAAATACATTCCATTTTCTTCAAAAAGCTCTCTTTTATAAAATTGCATGGTATGGTTAATAGCATGCTTATGTCAAGCCAAGTAGCCTTTACTTTCCATTTCACTGGTTAATGTTTATTGTTCTTGTTTGTGAACAGAATCTTCAGATACTTCAGAAGAGAAGAACTCGACCCTGGAGCTTGAGCTTTAATATGTCAAGTCAAGTAGCCTTTTCCTTTCCATTTCGCTGGTTAATGTTTATTGTTCTTGTTTGTGTACAGCATCGTTAGATACTTCAGAAAAGAAGAACTAGACCCTGAAGCTTGAGCTCATTAAAGCTCAAGAGGATAGTAATGATGGCATTGCAAAGTTGAACGAAATTGAAGTGAAATGTTCACAAATCCATCAGAATGTTCAAAGGTATTGTTTTTAGAAAGTATACAACAACTCATGCTCTTGATCTGGTATTCTGGTGCATGTAATGTATTGGGATGATAAGTATGGCACTCAGACCGTGTCAAACGAGGCAAGTTGCTTCAATGATGAAAAGTATACAATTAATTTGCTCCATGTCAGCTTCTGAACGAAATTTCTGACCATAGGTGGTTGGATTTGTTATAGTTCGCTGAAGCCTTCAGGGCTTGTGCTAAGTCCATTTTGTCAGGTGCTTCTCTTGTCCAGTTTGACTGTTTGAGGATGTGTTTTTATGGATAAGGTGGCTGCAATCTCCTGTAGTGGATTAGACTGAAAGGAAAACAATCTCTTGTCATAGTGCATTTTGATGACATTAATCAAATCGTACCAAATTTTCAACTGCTGCTGTTGAGCATAATAGCTCAATCGATATTGGTAGCAATTGACAATGTTAGGCTGTAATAGCGTGAATAGAACTGCAGTGAACAGTACGGTTACCAATATTAAATTTATATGTGTGCATATGATCCACAATCGTCATTAGTTGATCGAGCATTCCATTCTCATCTGAAGATAGATGTAGCAATCCCTGGAATAGATCCTTCAAATATTAACATCCTGGAGTGTTTGAAGAAATAACCCCTGTGCTCAGTTTCTTTTCCAGCATCAGAAGTAAATATTCTGAATACAAAGGAGTCGAGGTGGGTATCAAGTCAGCTACCAATCAAGTCATGATGACCATTGTTCAGTACACACTGAACCCAACAGACAAATCTTTTAGCCTGGCCTCCAAGAAATTTGAAGATATAGAATCATGTATAGGCCCATAGAAAACAGCAAAATTTGTGTACTCGTGTTCCCCGTTTGAATCGCTTGTAGGTTAAGCAATGATTTAGTGAATTGATTAGTCTCACGAGACGTTTCTTCGTAACGTTAGTTCCGTGTGTCTAGAAAACAAGGTCTGTGTATAATCATTAGTGCTCTAAAAACTCCGGTCTTTTAGCCCTCATCAATGTCGGGGCTATTCAATACATGAGCATCCTTCTCTTTCTATGTTCAATAGCATAATTGGTGAACAAGAAACTTAATACATGGATAAAGTAGGGCAAGGAAATTCGATTTTCTCAGTTTAAAGGGCAAGTTAAACTGCAGCAAAATCAGCCAAGGATAAGGACCGCCATGGGGACAACTTGTGTTGTGGGGATGGTGATGATGCCAGATTACTGGAAGATACCTTAGTTCTTGGGTGCACTGGTGGAAGACGAGGGGGAGACCTTGAGTTTGAGCTAGAATTTGAATCCTCACTCGTACTGCTGATGCTCTCGGAGCTGCTCATGGCAACTGCTAGAGCCAATGTGCTTCGACTTGAGATGATTGACCTCTTCGATATTCCACCAGGATTGCTTCGATATGGGAAGCTCCTGTTCTTCTCCTTTTCCCAGAAATGATTATTGTAAGCAAGTAGATTCCTTCGTCTCTTTGCATATACATTCTCTGGTTTTGCAATCTCCTTAATGGAGGAAGACGTGGTAGCTTCAGTTAGACAGGTGAAGGACTTTGACTTGCCGTTGTAAAATTTAGATATGCCTCTCCTGCAACAGATCCAATTCCTTAATTCCAAAACATCAACAAGAATATGTTTTAGGGCAAAATCTGTACAAGGCAAATTACTTCCTAAATCAAAACCTAAAGAAATCACCTTCATGTTCAGATCGATCTTCAAACTACATAACTCTAAATTAAGAAATTTCTAATAAATTTTGAAATATATATGTACCTGATCGGTAAAGCCTCTTCTAGACTATCCATGGAATCAAGCATACCCGTGAACGCGCTCTGAACCTCATTCTCCTCGCCGTCGGACAAGCCTCCGCCGGAGAGATCGCTGTTCTTCCCGATCGAAGACGTCGCCGAAGAAGACGTGCTACATTCACCCTCACCTAGTCCTACCCCCTCATCCTGGAACATCGCCACGCAGGCTGCTCCTCCGCGCGGGACCATAGGCCCTCCGTCACTATCCAGTGCTGTAGACATCTCGAAGCTCAACAACAGAAACAAACAGCAAACGAGAACACGAAGACGATGGATTATCTCTCCTTCTAACAGAGTAAAATGGAAACAGAGAAATGGCATAAAAGAAACATTAGGTCTGATAATTCGGAGATTAAATACAAGTAGACAGAGATAAATTATTAAGTAATTAATGATAGGGAGAGAGTGAGCGATCTTATCCTCATCCGCTGGATATAATTAATTAATTAATTAAATTCAATTGCATAAAGTGGATAAAGATAAAGTCTGAGTTGTAACGCGCAATTAAAAAAGTGTGGTGCGGCTATTTTTGATTTTTTATTACTTTATTAATTTCAATATCTGGATTAATAATAAGATTCTTTTAATATTTCCATTGGAATAATTTCTGAATTAATATTTTGTGAATTATAATAATAATTATTAATTTATTAATAAGGAGACGAGGAGGAGAGGTCAAACACGTGGGGTCCATGCGAGCATTTGCCGACCATTTATAAGGTTGACACGTGTTGGACTCTAAGAGACTTTTGTTGGTCGGAAGATTGTATTGGTTTGCGATGATGTGGTAGGATAAGTATCAACCATATCCACGTCTTTATTTATGGTGGATCACATTAATTTATACGTTGTTTTCAAGATATTTGTTTTTTTCATAATCTTCTATAACTTTAACGAGAAGAAAACTAGTAAGAAAGTTATCGCCTCTTTCCTTCTTTCATTAAAATTAAAAAAAAATTATTAATATAAATATAAAAAAATAACGAAACTCGTTATACAAGACTTCTCTGCCTTATAAGTATTAAAAAGGGTCATCAATATATACGATCAATTACTTCATACTAAAATATTATATTTAAAATATCAAATTTTCTTATAATTTTATTTTAAATAAAAGATATAATTTAAAAAAATCAATTTTATTTTAAAAGACATTTGTTTAATTTATATATGATATTTATATTTAATCAAAATTTTAAAAATTAATAAAATTTTCTATTTGTTATAATTCCTTGAGAATAAATGAAGAAAAGCATAAAATTGAAGAACTACTTAACCCAATAATTAATATTTTCCAAGTAATTAGGGAAAAATTAATGACCTTAAAATAAATATAAAACAATATAAGGAACTAAATTAGAATTTAGAAAACAAAAGAAAATAGGGTTAAATAAAAGTAGTGAAGATTTTTAGGATCCGGCAGGCTGTTGGAATCCTTATCCTTACCTAACCATGGCCCACTTCTAGATGTCTGAAGCCAAGGTAGCAAAAGATCTTTTTGTTTCAACTTTTCAACAATAAGGTGTCGTTTGTAAGAATCTTTTTTTCAAAAAAAGAATGATAAGATAGTATTCTTTGCATATAATATTTATTTATTTTACCTATTCCGTTATTCTGTAAAATATATCAAACAAATATGTAAAATACTTATAATGATTTATAAACAATTTATAATAGATAAATATGTTGGTAAACTCAAATTCTAACTCATCTATGTTGTCCTTTCACAGGGATGAAATTAATTGTTATTATTTTAACGATTTTTAGAGTTAATTATTTAAATTTAAACTATAAATTTAATTATAAATTCTAACTCATTTTAATTCTGAAGTAATATTTAAAATTTTAAATAAATTATAAATTTTATATACCAATTTAATTTAATTAGTATCTCTTTTGAATAGAATAATTTATTAATTATTATGATATGAATAAATTTTTAATGAATTAATAATTAAAATTAGGTGTAGAATTTCAATTAAATAAAATTTATAAAATTAATGTGTACTTCATTTTTTTTTTAATTGAAGTGAGTAATATACCATTTTATTCATAGTCAACTTAAATGATTTTGACGTTTTCGTGACGCTTATACGTCCAGTCAAATTGAGTTTGCCTGTTATTCTAAAAATTAGAGTTTGGGACAAGTTGAGCCCGACTTGGAACCGATCCA
>JAOQMM010000008.1:1299139-1313574 GCA_027563515.1 Erythroxylum platyclados | reverse complement strand
GGCCCATAACTTGTCTGCTTCCTTCTCGTCGGAGATATGATTTTGGACATTATCATCCACCCAGTTTCTGATGAATCTCATTTTGGTTACGTACAAACTTATAATGAATTTTTATTTTCAAAATTTATTTAAAAAGTCCTACCCTATAGTAAGAATTTATCGGTGAACAAAGATTTACATTCCTTTAAATTTAATATCAAATTTCCAACATTATGAAGAGCCTTCAAAGAAATTCTTGAGAATGTAGTTGAATTTCATCGGTCTATCTATTTGGGGCATATGAGATGAATTCGGTATTATTTCCAACTTTACCTTCTCCCCAATTGTGCTGCAATTGAAAAACAAAGAAAATAAGCCTTGTAAATATGATTTCACTACAAATTCTACTATTTTATGTTAAATACTTTTGCGGCTTATACCGAATTAAATCTTAATTTTAATTAAAATTGATATAATTTTAATATTAAGAGAAAATTCAATTTCTGCTTATTGCCAATGATAAGTTATTTTTTTAGAAAAATACAAAAAATAATCAAAACAATTTGAAGATAATAACAAATTAAGACCACAAATAAGTTTAAATTTAATTCTGTCTAATTCAATTTCAACTAATTTAATTTAATTTTTTAGACCCAACTAATTATTATAAATTAATATAACTCAATTTGTTCTAATCTAAAAGTAATATACCAGATTAAATTTAGCCGAATTTACGAAGAAAGTGAAAGCAGGTTCACCTATTCTTAACCCTAACTAGGAAGAACATGAGAACACGAAAGCTCAAAATTCAGAAACCCTAAGTGTTGGAGGTGTAGTAAGGCAAAGCTATTGGAGCATTAGTCATTAAAGTTGAGATAATGAAATAGAAAACGAACAAGACTGATAGATCACCTACCTCTGCAGTTTTCTAGCCATATCCAAAGGAAAGATCCTGTCGTTATCTCCCCATACCAAGAGCACATCCTAATTAATCACAACAAAAACAAACATAAAAGCAAGACAATCAGAACATAAACACTATACGAAAGTTGTTAGATAATCAGAACATAAACACTATACGAAAGTTGTTCATCTCATGCACTTGGGAGAATTCATATTACTTCACATTCTTTTCATCAGAACATAAATTACGAGAATGGAAAAAGCAGTAAGTACGTACCTGTTTGAGTGGAGTAATGCTGATGAACTCATCTCTTCCAACAGACACTCCCTGTAAAAGCTCCAACTTCTTGTCTCTGTCGTCTCCAAACAGTCGCTGCACTCATATGTAATCAAATATTGGTTATTCTTTATTCTCCTCAAATATGATCGTTATTTCTGGAATTTTATAATATTAAATAGAACAGATTTTAGCATTAGTCTGTTCATAAAATGGTGGAGTATACGTCTAGGCAAAATTATCTTATATAATTGGTTGTTTCTAATCTTAACACTTTAAGTTTCTCATGAAAAATATTAGTTAGGTTAGAATCAGAATAATTACATATGAACTTGAAGACTTTCCAACCAATAAATTAGGGACGAGATGGACATTAGTCAATTTATTCGTATCCCTAAAACCCTAAATTCACGTACTCTTAGCTTATCTAAACAAGGATCATATCGAGTTGTCAAAAATTCTGTGTTAGGTCTGTACCTAACACAGAATTTGGGTGTACCCTTTAATTAAATCAAACTTAATTTTTCTCTATCTGCCGAACCAACCTTAAGATGGCTCCTACGAATATACTCCACTGGTTAAAGAAACAGCAATATCTTTTCTAAGATAGGAAAGTTCTTCTGGTAATAATCGTTTCAGTATTGGAAAGTTTTCATCTACTGGATATCAGATCGACCAAGACATAAAAGCGCAGATTGACATATCTTTTTTTATGTTAAAATCGATTCTAACATGAGTACAGACCAGGGAAATTGATGTTACCTTAACGAAATCGTTTAAGAAAAAATCTGGGACCATATTGAGTTGGCGATTAGCAGCTACATCTACCAGGGCTCTCAATTGTGAAGCGTTCTGTGGCAACATAAGATTGCCAATGCTTTCCTGTTTTCCTCTCTTCAACAGCTCGTCATGGTCGCTCTTGCTCATGTTCACGCCGGAGCTTGCTATCACCACCTTCCCTGCAACTCTCTCCGGCCACAACCTCGCCATGTGGTACGCTATCATCCCGCCATAGCTCGTCCCCACCACGTAGTACTTCTCTACGCCTAACTTCTCGAGCAGTTTGGCTACAGAAGTGGCCTGGAATATCTCTGACCTCTCTGTCGACTTGGTCGTCGAGTCTCCGAAAAAGACCAAGTCAGGTACGTAAACATTATAGTCTGGTCCGAAAAATTGTACCTGAACAAACAATTACAGAACACTGGAAGTTGTGTACTATGACAGTAAAAATAGTGTTAATTAAACTCGCGAGCAAGGCAACCACAAACTCAAACAAAAACCTCTGCAACTGACTCGAATATCGGTAAGCGGGTCCGCATTTCAATGCCTGCCATTAAATAAACGCAAGAAAGGGGACAAATATTGACAGGGTTGATTACCTGTCGACGCCATTGCCACATGGCGACAGGACCGAAGCCGTGGATTAAGACCAAAGATGGTTTGTTTGAGATGGTATGGTGGGGATCGGGGCCCCAGAAGTGGATGGTGGTTTCGTCGTCAATGTCCACGGCTTGTCGAGAGAGGCCGGCGCCGGTGAAGCAACGGCGGAGATAAGCGGTGTAGAGGGAGGCGAAGCTGAGGAAAGAGAGTGCCATGGAGTGAGTTTGTTGGATTGAAGGGTACGTAAGGATTAGTTGGGTTACGATACAAATGAGGTCTCAGGAACATTTATGAAGGGTAGATAGAGGTGCGAGAAGACTATTTCTATTCCACTGTAGATTGCTTTAACTTTATAGATTTTCATTTAAACTATGGTATTATTCATTTTTTAATTTTAACATGCCAAGTAAGCAGTCCCACCCAATACAATACTTGCAATTTGATTTCTCGCCAGTTCATTGCTCAAGGTAGGGGAAGTAGTTGTTAATGTATTTACATAAAAGAGTGTGATTTGGTTGTTCACCAATAATTGTTCATGATCTTGTATTATGGAAAACAATTTTTTTTAATATACTAACTTTCATTGAAGATTTTTAAGGGAATTATTTGGTCACCAAAACAAATTGTAGAGGATCAGAGGGCTTAAAATGGAAAGTAAATAAATATTTTATCTATGTATTTAAAATTTAAATTATTTAATTATTCAAACTTAATATATATGCAGGTGATGATGAAGACTAGGGTCCACTTTTGACCTGCCCTTATTTTGTTTCATTTTGTTCTTTATAAGATTCACTATAAATATTTATAAAAAACAAAAAGAAACAAAATATGGGTTTTTTTATTTTATCCGAGACTTATAAAATGTTAAGAATGGCCCTCGCAATGTCGAGATCAATTTATTTTGTAAAAGAAAAGATTATATATATTCTCACTTTAAATCTCAAGGCTTTAATTGAAAAGTGTGTTTTTAGTAATTAATTTTTATATGTTATTGTCTTATTTGAAAGTCAATAATTAGTATTTTTCAAAAGAAAACATAATAAGAACATGTAATAATCGTAATAGTCATAAATTTTAAATAATAACTAATTTTATAATATGATAAAAGAAGAATAGCATCTTTATTTAAAATTTAAAATTTTAAATAATTATATTTTATTTCATTTTTTAAGTTTAAAAGTTTTATAAGAAGAAGAAGAAAAATGATTTAATTTTAATATACTAGAATTAATACAAACCCTTTATTTTCAATTAATTAGAAAAAAGAAATAATGACATATTTGTATTTTTTTTTCTTGTAAATCAACGGGACAAGAAAAAGGTGTCACACTTTAATGTGAATACACCAATTTCTTACCTTACAAAATTTTAGATATATTTAGGAGAGAAAATAGTGACATGTTTACATTTTTAATTAAACTTAATGAAAAAATATAATTATTTTTTTAAAATATCAAATTTCGATCAGGTTTCATGTTTTCTGGTCTCAATTCAGGTTGGATTTTTCGAGTCTAAAATTCGATTTTTTAAAAAAATTTAAACTCGTAATATTCATGCTACACCTGTTCCTTTCCTACTATATCTGCGTTGGGTTTACAAAGTAAAGCTCATGGGCTGAGCCCGAGTCGGGACGGTCCATGTATTGTTTAGCTAAAGCTTATTTTAGGAAACCAAATGCACGTAAATTATAAGTTCGCATCTCTTAGGTTTTTATTCTTACGTGGGACATTGCATTTTTTAGAATTACTAAAAACTAATGTTTTAATTTTTAAAAAAAACTAATGTTTTAAAATTCAAATTAGAAGTTTATCTGATAATATAAAATTTTAAATTTTTAAAAGTTTAATCAGTATTAAACTATCATAAAATTAGTTAAAGATTAAATAAAATTAAAAAAAATTTAAAATAATCAAATATGACTATTTTTATCAATCGAAAATTTTAAAGTTTAATTAAAAATAAAATTATTAAATAAAAATTAATTGATTTTATTTTAGTTTATAAAAAATGATTATTTTTTAAAAATTTTGTCGATTAATTAATAAACTGATTAATTTTTAATAACAAAGATTACTAAAATAAATCAAACCAAAAGCTTATCAATTTAAGATTTGTATGTTAAATCAGTTAAACCGGTTCAATTTTTAAAGCATCGATAAAAACACAACTAAAAAGTAGTTATTAGCTTTTTCTTACACATAAAAATACAAAAAGAACCCGTTTCCATTTGCTTATTGACTTTACTATTAACTATACGTTCGAATATGAAATTTTGTACAAATTTTTCTCTTTTTCTTTGTTATAAAATGTTTAGGTAAACTAGTGATGTAGGTGATATTCTAATTTCTTTTATCCTAATTTTAATATTTATAAATCCCACAAAATTCAACATATTTAATTAGTTGGACAAAACATATAAAAGGTTAAATTTGAAGGACCTTGTAATTTGTCATATTATTAATGTATCCCTAATTTTTTTAAAAAATATCAATATTTTTTGTAATTTTAATATTATAGCACTCATTTTTTTGCCATTAAATTTTGTTAAAAATTCTAATTGCAAACTATAAAATGATGTCACTTTTAAAATGTGGCATTGTACATAATATTGCATGTGATATTAAACATACACGTGATATAAGTTTTAAATTATAAAGGAGATATTAATAATTTTCATAATTGATTTGACATTGTCATATCGACAGCTAATTAAGCAGCCTTTCAAATATATTATATAAAAAATTTGTTAAACAGGTAATTCATGCATTTACGAGTAAAACAATGACAGATTACTTGTTTTTAATTTTTTTTTGGCCTTTTTTGACTCTTAAGTTAATTAGAGTACACGACTCCTAAAATTTAAATTTGGCATATTTCTTATGTCTCTTCTTGGGTCGTGTAATCACAATTTGGATACAGCTTAAACCATCTCCATAAAGTAATACAAGTAGGTTGAATTATGTGAAAATGACATGAAAATTATTCACCAAGTTGTATATAGTACATGCACATAAGCATATATTAGAGTTAAAAACATGTGGTACAGTACATAGGTGGCGGAAGCAAGTCTTTTTGTACTTTTTAATAGGGGATGGCTTGGAAATTTTGAATAATAATAAATTGATTCGAAGTAATACGATCGATTCAATTATAAAAATTTTGAACTATTTAATTTATAGATTTAATTTAACTTAATAATTTTTATTATTAAAAATTAATTAATTTTTTAATTAACATGTGATTTTCGTAAACTAACAAGTTTTTATACACCAGAATAACTCAATTAATTTTCATTTAACAATTTCATTCTTTAATTAAAATATAATTTCTTAAATTGACAATGATAGTCTCCTTCAAATTCTATTTTAAGTTATTCAATTTTTTTCAATTTTTATCGTATACCTATTTTACGATGGTCTAATACTAGTTGAATGTTTAAACCTTTAAATCTCTTATTTTATCGAAGTAATTTTCTATTCAATTTTTAAAACATTGGTTAATTATAAAAAAATTTAAATTTTACTCAATTTTATAATATTAGTACAAAGTTTTAAGAGTCATGCTAAAATGCTATAATTTTAAATTTTTTATAAAAATAAACTGACGTTAACTTTCAATTTATATATGATACAAATATAGTATGTAACAGTTATGTGATAAAAACAATAATCCAAGGTGACTCATCATGTCATCAATATTAATATAAAACTTAATATCAGACTATTTTTATTAAAAGTTAAAAATTAAACTATTTTAATGCTACTTTTTAAAATTTAACTAGTATTTTAAAATTAAAATTTTGTTATAATTAACCCAATAATAATTCTCAATCTTTCGGTCATAATAATTTATATACTTATGTTTTAAAAAATATACATAATTCAAAAGTGAAAGCAAATTGGAAGTTACTATGAAGAATATAATGGATCAGAAATATAAAAAAAATGTGAAGATCTATCAAACATCACTTAAATTAAATTGTGTATCAAAACGTGCAAGTTCCTACCTACCTATACTATACAATACCAACATCTTAGTTCATTTTCTGACCATGCATTGAATCTCTCGCCTGAAAGAAGAATATTAACAACCAAAGATACCTAATCCTAAATCCCTCCAGTCCAGTTCCTATTAAAAGCCAACCTGAGCGTAGTCATGTCCAATAAACTGCAAGAACATATCTAAATATCAATATAGTATTTCCAAAATTTTATTGCAAGTGACGATATGTTCTTAAAGACGACATTAAAGTCCAATCCGACGGTCCGTGGTCAATTATTGATTCATTTCCGACTGTTGCCGTGGAGGAAGAGATCTTGGTGGTTTTATAAGAGAAGATGCTGGAGCTGGGGCTGGAGCTGGACTGGTTTTATGGGCAAGGAGGATGAAGAAGGGGCTAATAGGACACGTGGCAATAACCCAGTTGAGGAGTTTAGTTTCGTGACTCATGCCACGTCCTACGTAGATTGAATAAATAAAATTTGGTGCATGTACAGTGTAATTTCACCTACTACGTTCCTGTAACAAGAGAGTTATGGGGGAGAAAAAAAGTAGTGTGTAGGTGCAGCCACACTTTGACCTTAGGAAAGAAGAGAAGCATGCTCCATTACATGCTTGATTTGATCTTATTGAGAATTAGGTGTTGTTCGGTATCCATTAAGATCAAATCAACTCAAATTTTTTAGATTTTCTATATCAATTAAAATATTATCTCATTATTTCAGTCAATTAAACATAATTTAATATTGTATTAGCTTGGAAAGATAATTTTATTTAATATATAACACGATTCATTTAGATATATCTAATTCTATTATATCCTTTTTTTTGTCAATAATATTTAGGTGCAATTTATGTTTACATATTTTCAATCTTGGTATTATAAATTTAGGGTAAATTTGTTAAACTCTCATTTAATTTTACATATTATTAATTTATTCTTTAATTTGTAACAATTGTCCACAACTTCTTATAAAATTAATCTTATAGCACCTTTCCTTTCAACCAACAACTTTCGTTAAAAATTTTAACTGAAAATTACAAAATGACATCATTTTTAACACGTGACATTATACAATTTAAAAAATTTAGATGATATATTAAATTACTTGTGATTAAAAGGAATTTATTTTCTAAATTTTTTTCTCAATTATTATACAATTCCTTCCTCCATCAAAATATCAAAAATTTTGATTACTCGAGACCCCAAATTAGAATATGTATGGTAACATTATCTATCATCTTAATTTCCTTTTTTTTTTTGTTAGTTCCATCGAGAAATTCCTTGAGGTTGGTTGTGGTAGTTATTTAATCGACAACATTTAGAATTTAATATAATTTTTATACAGCTATGATGCCCTTTCCTTGGCTGCGACAACATTCTATGTCTTCCTCTTATTTTATGGTAGGGAGAAGGTAACATGTTGGCTTACCAATGATTGGAATTTTGGATAAATCATAAACACATTTAGCACTCATTGACCTTCCCTGAAACCGAAGATTCGATATTTAATTAATTTAGTATATTACATTAATCAAATTGCAGGCAGATACATATATAATTCTGTTTATGATTCCCCTGGAGCAATGATGAGGTCAAAAGTTGTTGAAAATTTTTCAGCTGAAAAGAGGATTAATAATTTATGAACTTAGGACCCCTGACCCTCCCCAGCTGTTACCGACGTCAAACGAAAAGATAACTTCTTTTTTTTTATGGTTAGGTAATGTCAACTTGGATACAAGCCCATGGTATTATACCTTGTCTATGTTCTTGATCAAGAAGTTTAAATATAATGTTTAAAAGTCGAATTGGTGGTTAAATCGATAAGATAAGAAGTTTAAGGTTTAAAAAATTCAGCTAATATTAGACTGTCATAAAACTGATTAAAGATAGAATACAATTAAAATTTTTAAATATTATTAAAAGTAGCTATTTTTAAGTTTAATTGAAAAAAGATACTCTTAAATAGAAATTAGTTAGTTATTTTAGTTTATAAAAATCTATTAGTTTATGAAAACTTGTCAATTAATTAATAAACTGATCAAATTTTACTAAAGTAAATCCAACCAGAAAGTTGAAAATTGAATTGAAAAATTAATCAATTCAAAGTTTTTAAATCGGTTTGATTTTTCAATTTAATTAGAGTAATAATTTGAAAATTATTATAAATTTATTGATTGGAGTAATAAATTTTTTTATAAATTTCTAAAAATAAAAGATATAAACCAAGAAATTGAATTTTAATTATTTGTAGACACATATTAATTAATAAATTCATTGATAAAAAGGTGAATACTATATATGAATTGCTTTATTAATTATTATCTTCTAAATTATATGCATTTCATTTTTAAGAAGCCTTATAATACTAAAGATTTAAGGCTTTGAATACTTAAATCGATTCATTTTTAAGAATCGATTCATAAGAGCTAAGGAAGAGCATGTAGTCATATTGCTTGGCTTGTCCTTAATAAATTGACATAAAAAGTCAAAGAGAGTGCTAATTCCTCTCCCCCTAACTAATACAAAGACTTAGCGCTAGACTTCGTAATTATGTAAAAATATATTTTTTTCAGGAAATAATAAGCTATTATTAGCAGCCATCTCGGGTTCTCGTCTATTTATACATATGTAAACGTTTCAGGGTCAGTAGGTGAGTGAAGCAACATGAAGGACCTTGCTTCAAGTTGATCTCCTCTCTTCACCTCTGTTTTCCTTTGTTGTCATTGAAGGGCACATAATATGTTTTCTGTAATTCGATGTTATAGACCTGTAAAGACCAGATATTGAGTTTCTGCTGGTCAGGGTTTTTTTCGTATACAAAGATGACCATGAAGAAGGCTACCTGGAAATGTATCGTCTCAATCTCAAGCTGTTACAAGACTAGTCCATTGCCTGAATGTGAAGATCCTGTCTTCAAGCATGGTTCTTTAAGAAGGCTGTCCCTTTCTGATCTCAGCAATCCCAGTTTGCCACTCTCTGTTGAGGATATATCAAACTCTTTCGTCGGCTCAAAACTGCAGGTTTTCACTTTTGCAGAGCTAAGAATCGTAACCCAGAATTTCTCGAGGAGTAATTTTCTTGGTGAAGGTGGGTTTGGACCGGTTTATAAGGGGTTTGTAGACGACAAGCTTAGGCCTGGACTGGAGGCTCAACCTGTAGCTGTCAAGTTACTGGATTTAGATGGCTTGCAAGGTCACAATGAGTGGATGGTTAGTTTCATTTTCACTCTTTGAGTTTGGCTGTTTTATAACATCTGCTTTTTCAGAATCATTCTGGACTTCATCGTCTGACCTTGGATCATCTATGGTGGTCTGTTGCAGGCAGAGATAGTCTTTCTTGGACAGCTGAGACATGAACATCTTGTTAAGTTGATTGGTTATTGCTGGGAGGAAGAGCAGAGAGTCCTAGTGTACGAGTACATGCCAAGAGGCAGCTTAGAGAATCAGCTGTTCAGAAGTATGTTATACTTGTGCTTCAACACTGCAAATTTCGGGTTTCGACTATTTTCTTTCTGCTGAATCATCTGATATTATTTTGCAGGATACTCTGTTGCATTGCCATGGCAGACAAGGATGAAAATAGCACTCGGAGCCGCTAAGGGACTGGCTTTCCTCCATGAAACAGATAAACCTGTTATATACCGCGATTTTAAATCTTCAAACATCTTGTTGGACTCGGTGAGCCCCCTTCTTGAAGCTATAATCTAACACGATACCTAGAGACTATTTGTTCATTCGCTATTTCCTTGCAGGATTACACAGCTAAACTCTCAGACTTTGGACTTGCCAAGGATGGTCCTGAAGGAGAAGAAACGCATATAACGACTCGTGTAATGGGCACACAAGGTTATGCCGCTCCTGAGTATCTCATGAATGGTACTGTATTCAAATCTGACACCTATTCTAAGCTTTCGGGAACATGGATGCAAGAACCTAATTCTATTCACTGTCCTGATTCCAATCCAGGTCGCTTAACAACTATGAGTGATGTGTACAGCTTTGGGGTTGTTCTCCTGGAGTTGTTAACAGGTAGACGTTCGATAGAAGAAAGTCGTGCAGGTCGGTCACGGAGTCTTGTGGAATGGGCAAGACCTCTCTTGAAGGACCATAACAAGATTGATAGGTTTATAGACCCTAGACTTGAAGGGCAATTTCCCTTTAAAGGAGCTCAAAAAGTGGCTGCTTTAGCGTACAAGTGCTTGAGCCACCATCCAAAGCCTAGACCCACCATGAATGATGTAGTCAGGATCTTGGAGTCGCTTCCAGATTTTTATGACTCTGGACCATTTGTGTACATACCAGACGATATAATCACCGAGAAAAGCTGCGGAAGAAAGAGGGTGAAAGGTGAAAGTGACAAGGAAGAAGGAGGTCGTAAGTACTGGCACAAACTTCATGGTTTGAAACACCGAATCATGCTTCTTCCTAGACCATTAGTGGCCAGTTCGGATTCTGCCTTTTACCAGAACATTGAAAACGGTTCAAGTTCTCCCAACAATCACAGAAATGGACAGAGGCAGACATTAGAGATTCATGATATTACATTTATATGAACATCATTATCTCTGTTTTAGCAATCTTGGAATGTTTTCATTATACAGAGTGCATATAGAAAGTTATACCTGTAATGATTAGCTCAATATCTAAGGTTTGTTAATAAGAGTGAAGAAGAAGTAGCAGGGCTCAAATCATAATACAAGACTAGCATTACCCTGCTAAGATTCTTCTGCAATTTTTGTTCAAATGGTAGGGAAAGTTAGTGGTAGAAGGTCTGAAATTTCTTTTACATATCCAAGATACTCACCTAGTCCTCTGTTTTCACAATAGACTGTAACCTAACATTAAGCTATATAGCCTCTAAGGGGTTCACCTACCCAACATCTTAATCAAAACCGTATTTTCCTACTATCTATCAAACCAAAGAAAAGCTGGTGAAAATTTTCAACACCTGCTCGGCTTCTCCACTTTTATATGCTTTATTACACGATTCACATCTTCTAAAATCTAAATCTGCCTTATCATATAAGAAGACTAATTCACTCTGTTACGCCAGCTTTTACAGTGAAGTCAAAACATACCGCAAGACCGGTACTTTGGGATCGATATAGGTAGTTAGATACCTCCTAGAGTTCAGAGTCTAACTAGGTAGGAATAAAATGCCAAGCCCTATAGGTCATAGAGTCGGAAGCTAAAGCACAGAAACAGATAACACATATTGGATTTTTCCTCCAATCAAATGATCAACCACAAACATACTACATTAGAAAGAAAGAAAAAAACAAAGGACTGAACCGTTCTGTGTACATCCAACAACAAAGTACGTATATACTCGTCTTTAAAGTACGTATATAATCGTCTTTAAGCACAAGCACATGGATTATCAACGATCGCCAATCTTTCCTCTTCGCTCCTAAACCAAAAATACCCAATTGCCAACCCCGCAACCACAGCCAGAAACACCCCTCCATTAAACGACATCACCGCAAGCATCAACAAGTACCCGATCCCCGAGTTGAACCCGAAAAGCAGGGCTCCGGCCACTCTCGGACCCGAGAACTTGCGGCCGGAGAGCTTCGTCTGCAGCAAAGGTTCTTCCGTGGGCGGTACCACACTCGAATTCGCCTGAACTCCGCCGGAAGCGGCGATCTTCAGCCTCGTGCGGAGATCCTCCAAGAACTGGTAAAAGGCTCCGGCGAGCACGCACGCGAGAAGGGTGAGAGAGTAATCGAGCCACGAGGTGGTCCGCCACGCGTCGACCAGGAGAGTCACCTGACGGCCCCAGTAGAAGGTCATGTGCATCATCGTGGTGAGTTCTAGAGAGAGAAAGTACGAGGAAAAAGGATATGACCCCTAAACGCGCTCCTTAGAGAGAGAAAGATGGACTTGGATTGGATGAGAACAGAATATAGACTATAGAGTAACGCTAACGGTGACGATGAAACTTAGAAGAGTTTCTTAGTACAGTGTTGGACGAGAAAGAAAGTCAGTTTTGTTGAATAGTACGTGAGATACTAAATTACGAAATTGTCCTTAAGTTGGTGAAGTATTTGCGATTTCGTGCAATTACGAAATTGTCCTCAATGAATATAAGTGAGAAAATGGTTACTAGTTTAAATTATTAAAAATTGAAAATGCGTCTCATATCAATTAATTGATTATTACGAGAGCAATATATCAGTTTAATCACCGATGATCTTCTGTCCAATATTAAGATGTTCAATTATGTCCAATGTGTAAAACCATTATGAGAGTAATATATCAATTCAATCATTGATGATCTTGTGTCTAATATTAAGATGCTTAATTCTATCTAATATTTAAAATGACGTTATTTTAAGCATATAATAAAGTTAGTCAATCTCTCAAATACTTAAAATTGTGTCGTTTTTCAAATTACATAAGATTTGATAGAATAATATTAGACAGAAAATCCGAAATTCAGTTTAATGCATGGAGAGGAAGGAAGAACCCAAAAGCAAGCAAAAAAAGGTGGTGTCAATACCGTAAATATCTGCAGATGATGATGCATTTTCGTGTAAGCGGAGCAGATGGTAGTGATGTAGTACAAGCAATCAGATTTTGTACTACTTATTTTTCTTGCCCCAGACAATCCCTTGCCTAAAACATAGCTTCTACGCAACAAAGGCGACAACCCAGTTTCCGAATTCCGACCATAAACATTAAATAAAATATTGCAAGTGTATGCGCTTCATAAAAATTTATTTATTTTTAAATCAAGCAATAAACTCGAGCCGATTAATGAAATAATAGATTCAAAAGTTACTTAGGGACTTTTAAACAAAATTTTAAAAATAAACTCGTAACTTCAATTTAATGGTAAAACTTTTAAATTAGTTAATTTTTTAGTTTGATTTTTAAGTTTTGGTCTTATTTAGTTTAATTTTTTTTGTTAAAAACTGATTAGCTTGTTAATTAATTGTTATAATAAACTAATCAATTCTCATAAACTAAAATAAATTGATTAATTTTTATTTAATAGTTTCTTATTTCAATTAAACTTTAAGGTCTTATTTGGTTAATAGTTTATCAACCATTTTTTTACGGATTGAAAAGTTTTAACTATTTAATCATGTCAACCAGTTGATAATTATATTTAGTAATTAACTGATTGAACTTAATCCGTTGATTTTGAAAACGCTCCTTATTCTAGCAGTTGAAAATTTAAGAAACTAAAAGACTATTATATCTAAAAGCTATTACAAATTACTCAAAGAGATAGAGATATATAGAGATAAAGATAACAAGTTTATTATTTAAATTTAATATTTTTAATTTAATTTTTTGAAGTTGAATTAATATCAAATTTGAGTTCTAATATACAAAGAGTTATCATCCCATTATATAAGTCTTTCTTTTAACTTTGAAATTTAAAGAAATACTAAGATATAATACTAATGTCTTTATAAATCTTTTTTTAAAATCATCCCCTTATAATTCATTGTACGCATAAATAACTAATAGTTAATTTTATCAAACATCTTTAACTAAACAGTTGATATTATCCGCTGGTTAAATCAGTTATATTAATCCGCTAAACACTAATAGAATAAGTTAACAGCTAATGCAATTCGCAGGGCCTAAATTTTTCGATAAGTAAGGATAATCTTTTTCGAGTATTTTTTAAAAATTCTAATTTTATTAAATTTTAGCGATTTTATGACGGTCAAACATAAGTTAGAATCGTTTAAACATTGAATCTCTTATTTTAAATATTTAACTTCTATTCGATTTTTAAAGCTTTACTTTTAATCACTAAAGGCATTTGAAATCTAGAAATAGTGCTTTGTTATGAGAAATAAATTTATAAACAATAAAATAACGAGTAAATATTGTTACACAGTCTTATTTCCTTTTTTTCCCTATTTCATTC
>JAOQMM010000008.1:1254074-1274404 GCA_027563515.1 Erythroxylum platyclados | reverse complement strand
TTAAAGAGCTTCAGGAAAGCTTATGGTGCGCTCAAGGACTCCACAAAGGTCGGCCTTGCTAAAGTCAACAGCGATTTCAAGGTGTGGTTTTTGTTACTTCTTTTTTCTGATATAATTTCTTTCATTTCTTGGTGTGATTTTGATTGTTGAAATGTAATGTGGGTAATCTTGTTTTTGCTAATCTCTTTCGTTTTCCTTCTTCTTCTTTATTTTTTCTGTTGATTCTCTTATGCGAAGGAATTGGATATTGCGATTGTGAAGGCCACAAATCACGTTGAGACTCCTCCTAAAGAACGCCATGTTCGAAGTACGTTGGTTCATCGTCTCTTATAGATAAATGATGCGTCATTCTGTTGTTATGGGCATTTTCGAATTCGTTAGGGTAGTTGATCTGCGTGGAAACAATGTTGTTTCGATGCTAATCGATGTGAAGCAAAATTTGATGATACAGTTGAATAGGAAAGAATGTTCGGAAAATGAATGCGTCAGTTGTTGACTTCATGTCCTTTTTGGTTGATTCGTTCATAGGGATCTTTTCGGCAACCTCGGTGATTCGTCCACGGGCAGATGTGGCTTACTGCATTCATACACTTGCCAAGAGATTAGCTAAGACAAAGAGTTGGATTGTAAGTTCCTTCCTCCTTCAATAATCTGTCATTTCCCTGTCAGAATTTTGCTTTTTCGGGATTAGTTTGTAGAAAGACTAGTGTGTTGCCGTTGTGAAATGGATAGAGCACGTTTGTGTGTGATTTGAAGGTATTTGGGTTTCGTCCAACTCTAATCGTGAAATCTTCTTCATACAGGTTGCTATAAAGACATTGATAGTGATTCATAGGACGTTGAGAGAGGGAGATCCTACCTTCCGGGACGAACTGATGAGCTATTCACACAGAGGAAGCATTCTTCAAATTTCCAATTTCAAAGATGACTCAAGCCCCACGGGTATGTAGCTCTCTTGCTGGAAATTTTTGCCTGAGTTGGTGTGAACGTGCTCTTGACGATGTGTTCTAGGCGGTTTTTCCTGTTTGCAGCCTGGGATTGCTCTGCATGGGTTCGAACATATGCTCTTTTCCTAGAAGAAAGACTTGAGTGTTACAGGACTTTGAAGTATGACATTGAGGCTGAGCGCGTGCCAAAATCATCTGCATCAAACAAGGTCATTTCTGTGTTCTGATTGATACTTAAAGGGCGGCTCAGGTCAGGATTAAAACAATGTAGTTTTAGTCAAACTAATTCAGGCCATTCGAACTGAGCCGAGCCCCCAAGTCCAAATCCGATGGCTTCGGATCTGGCTAGTTTTGCCATCCCTAAATTACTTATTTCAATTCTAGTGAGAGCCTTGATTATCAGATAAAAGACAGTGTGACATGTTCATTAGTTATAACAGGGCCATAGCCGAACTCGAGTTTTGAGTGGGGATGAGCTCCTGGATCAGCTACCTGCATTGCAGCAGCTTCTTTACCGGCTAATTGGATGTCAGGTAAGCTACTATATATACCAGACTTTGAAGCTCCTGGATTATTTCTTTTAACATTTGAATTATTTTTCTCATACTGTTTTGTCTATATCTTTCTCAGCCTGAAGGAGCAGCTTACTGCAATTATCTCATACAGTATGCCTTGGCCCTGGTATGCCACCAAGCTCATCTGCACTTCAAGTACTGCAAATTTCTTGATATTGCAGAAAGTTTCTAAGTGACAAGCATGGAAGGGGAATTTGTTTTATGTCCAGGATAGAACATTTTCTCTGTGCTGCTTAACATTTTCCTTTTTGTGTAATAACAATGATGGTTAGGTATTGAAAGAGAGCTTTAAAATATACTGTGCGATCAATGATGGAATTATCAATCTTGTGGACATGGTAATACTCAATAGTCCTACTTAAGACTCTTCCTCTCCTTTTTGACTAATTACTTTTGTTTGCTTTTCGTTCTAAGATATACAAAAACTTCAATATTGTTTCAGTTTTTCGATATGTCAAGACATGATGCAGTGAAAGCTCTTAACATTTATAAAAGGGCTGGGCAGCAGGTATCTGATTTACTGTTTCCAAACATAAATCGGTCAATTCTCTTACTGAGGGAAACCCCATTTCAAGATGTTCCCATTGTTGATCTCTTGCTTTTCTTTGTGGTTGTGAAGGCTGAAAATCTTGCTGAATTCTATGAATACTGCAAAGGATTGGAGCTTGCCAGGAACTTCCAGTTTCCAGTATTGAGACAGGTAACTTTCTTCTTTTGCTGCATACTCTATTCGATGATTATCCAGGATTGGATCTTACGAACTCAATCCTTGCAGCCTCCGCCTTCTTTTCTTGCAACAATGGAGGAATACATTAAAGAAGCACCTCAGGCAGGGTCTCTGCACCGGAGATTGGTTAGACTCGCGTATCCAGTTTACTTATCTTGGAAACTTCCTGATATGTGGCTAGGGTGTGCACATAACATATTTGAGTTTGTTGAAATGTGTCCTATTTGACACAACAGGAGTATGAAGAAAATGAGGAAGAGCCAGAGAAACCTGAAGAGGCTCAGGAGCCTGTAGAAGAAGCCGAAAAGGTTGAAGAGAATGAACCAGAAGAAGTTGTAGAGGAAGAGGCTTCACCGATACAAGAGGAGATTGTTGAACCTCCACCGTTGATATCAACCGATGATACCGATCTGCTGGTAGTATTGAATTCTATTTTGTGTTGATTGATAAACCTTGATAAGTTAGTAGATTCCTTCACATCACTGGAACACCAAGTATGAAACTATGATTATGTGTCTGCGATTATAAGAAAACACCCGTCCCTGACGTAATAGAGACCTTGTGCAGGGTTTGAATGAGATTAATCCAAAAGCTGCAGAGCTAGAGGACAGCAATGCACTGGCTCTTGCAATCATTCCATCTGGTAAAAACACATCACTTGTACGGTATCTTAAATTGCTCCGTGTATTTAACTCCTCCCTGTGATGTTGCTAACTCCAGGTGGTGAAACTGCGTCTTCATCTCTTGCTTTGGCTGAACTCAGCAAGCCAAATGCATCAGGATGGGAGCTGGCACTTGTAACCACGCCAAGCAACAGCAATACAAGCAAACCAGTAGATACCAGATTGGTCAGTTTCTCTTTTTTCTCTCGGGTTTCCTGACGTTTTCACTCCATTTTTCGCACCTTACTCGTCTTGTTTTCTCCTATCAGGCTGGTGGGTTTGACAGGCTTCTGCTGGATAGCTTGTACGAAGATGACGGTGCAAGGAGACAATTACAATTACAGAATGCAGGATACGGATATGGCTATGGAGGAACGCCTGTTCAGAATCCATTTGAGCAGCAACAACAAGATCCATTCATGATGTCCAGCGGCATAGCACCTCCGACGAGCGTGCAAATGGCGGTGATGGCTCAGCAGCAACAACAGTATCAGCAGCAACAAATGATTCAGCAGCAACAACAACAACAAGGTACGATGATGGTACCTTACCAATACCAACATCAGTATCCTCAACAACAAATGCAACCTATGATCGGGCCTTCCAATCCATTTGGTGATCCATTTTTCAGTGGCCCACCAAGTTCGATGCCACAGCAGAGCAACCGGATGCTTTTTTAGAGGTCAAGTTTCCAACTCCGATCGAAGTTATTGTTTGATTCTTTGGAGGGAAGTTAAACCAATCTATTCGTTCCTATCCTCCGTGAAGTTTGATGAGCTCTTTTGTCTTGTTCACTCCGTAAATACTAGATTGTACTTTTTCTTTGTATTTGGATGAAGGTTGATCATTCCTTCTGTTTTGGAACTTGGGATCCTGAGTCCTGACTTTTCCTAACATTGTGTAGGACATTGTCAGGAAAATTGGAGAAATATGTTTTAACGTTCAAGTAGATTTGACCTACTAAATGTCTAAAATTCTTAGTTTTCATAGTTGGAAGCTTTCAATAATTAAATATTAAATTTAAAAAATTAATTGAAAATTGAATTGATTAGAATTTTTAATTATTTATTTTCATATTAAAAATAAAATCTATTAAATAATTATGTTTAAATTATTTGAAATTAATTTAAAAATTATGATTTTGATTGTGAAATTGTAAGTAAATAATAAACATGAAATTGAAATTGAAATTTTAGTTAGAGACTCTTGAATTAAAACTAAAAACTTTATTTTTCAACAACAACAACAACATTAACAACACTTTATAAAAATTATGCTAAGATGCAGAATTTGGAGAGGTCAGTAGTATGTACTCTTGCCTCTAATTAACAGAGAGGCTGTTTTCAAATGACCAAAAATTTTATTTTTTACTATTTTTAATTTTTAATTTCACACTTGAATTTAGAAATTTTCCTTGTGAGACAAAAATTGCAATTTTATTTAAAATTAAATGTTATTTTACTACTTTCATATTAATTAAAAAAACCTATGAAGTAACAATTCCAATTAAGTGTGAATCATACTCCAATTACAATTCCATAAAACAAACGTAACCTTAGCAGTTACGTATAAGACCTCAACTTCTTCTCCAATTACTACTTTCTACCATTGATGCGAACCGTCATTATACAATGTCAAGACTCCTCCGCCACTGCACTCTCCGGCAACCACCGCAAGTTGCTATCAAACCCCCACCTTCCGTCCTCCTCTCCCTCCGGTACCGCCACTGTCTCAAGCCCAACCTCATCGAAATTTACCTCGCTTCTTCTTCTTCTTCTTCTTCTTCATCATCATCATCATCATCAACGTCTTCCTCTTCATTGGACGGTGATCATGACGTCGTACTGGAGGATATTTTGCACCGTAAGATGCTCATGAAAGCAGCCCCTGATTGGCTTCCTTTTATATCAGGTTCCTCCTTCTGGGTCCCACCTACTAGGCGTCCCAACTCTTCCTTGATTAAAGCTTTCCACAACAATCGCAATAGGCTTACTCGTGAAGAGAGATCCTATCGCACTATTTCTCGTGGCTGGCCTTGTTCTTCCCTTTTGTTGGCCGGTAGTTACTTTTTCTTCAATTTGCTCATATGGGTCTGTGTTTTTAATTGAATTGGGTTATAATAAAAATCTCAACAGTGTCATGATTTGTGCAGTCTATGAAGTGTTTTGATGTTGTAAAGATCGAATCTTTTCGTGTGGGTACAAGACACGTTGCCTAGAAAGTGTTGAAAGTCCGATAGTTTACTTCCTGGAATCTTGGATATTTGCATTTGAGGTAGCTAAATCTGAATTTAGTTGAAGCTGGAATGTTACGATATTATTGCAGCATGGATTCCACTTGTTGTTCTTCAATATTAATCATTTTTTTTACCTTAATCATTTAGAGAATGTTTTTTACATCTGTGTGAATAAACCTGGTTAGGGACAGGAGGGAACTGTAAATGATGAATTAGGCGACAATTCCTTTCACTCTGTTCTTCAGTGTGTGACTGTTTATTTATAATCACATGCTTTTTGACAGCAGATAGTGCAAATTCAAAGCTCAATAGCACCTCCACTGTTCCACAATTCAAGAAACTGAAGGTTCCATTGGAATGGGACGTTTCAACTGATTCAGATTTAGATTTTGATTCAGATTCGGATTCGGATTCTGATTCATATTCTTGGGTTAGTATAGTCAAGAAGATGAAATTCTACTAATAATACATGGATAGACTGTTACAGGTTTAATTTAGGATCCTTTGTTACATTAGGGTCGCTTCATTCAGTATTTCTCCTATTTAACTATTTGGAGCTCTGATTCTTTTGTAGTTTGCCTATTTGATTTAAACAGAACGATGCATGATACGATGATGAAAACTTAACATTGTCATTGATTGAAGGTATGATTAATTTCAGAAATGCGAATAGAAACATTCCCAGAATTTATCGAATCATGTCCATTTATGTTGTTTGTTTTCCTTACCTCAAAATTTAGGCGTTTGAGGGAAGAGATAAGAGAAAATAAATTGAAAAAATCCAGAAAAAAAAAAGACATTCTGCAGATAAAATAGTCTGAATTGATCGAGAAGTCAACAGTTTGTATGTTGCTTCACCAAGGAACAGATCTTTTGTACCGAAAATCTGTTCCTTTTGTTCCAAAAGCAATCTCATCCATCCATTATAATAAATAAATCAAAATTGGATGGACGAGATTGCACGGGAACAAAAGGAACAGATATTTGGGAACAGAAGATCTGTTACTTGCTTCACTAAGTTGATCCCGCTTTGCTTTCCTATGCTGTATGTTTTATCTTTATATGTCAGCTTCTGTGTTATCTCTCTCACCACTGCAGGCTGCCACCAGTAAGTCCTCAATTCCAGGAGTGACAAGGCAATGGTGGGTGGCCAGAGGAGCTTCTTGCAATGTTAATTAATAATAATAATTTGACCTATCATAATAAATTAATTAAATGCCAATTTGTCTATATCTAAATTAGCTATAGTAAATTAATCAGAATCCCATAAATTTATCTATATCACATTTGGTTATTCTTATTAAACATTAATATGTTAAATAATTAAATAATATATATTGAATTGATAATAAATCATATTAAAAAATAGAAGCAGAAAATAAAAATCAACTTTTATAATTTTTTAAAATTGCAAGAAACTAAAACAAAAAAATTAAAGATTCAAACAAACAATTTTTTACTAAATTTTAAAAAATTAAAAAATTAAAATGAAAATGAACGTAAACATGCCCTAATTATCCTAATTAAAGTATTGACTTGCTTAATAAAATAACTCATGAATGTAAGGTCCATTGGATTTATCAGCTGGCCCAAATTAACATGAATTGGTACTTGAAGACTACAAGCCCAAAAATTGAATTGCCAAGTAAAGAAGAAAATCGCTCAATTTTGTGGGCTGATCCCAAAATCCTCCATTTATGCTGCATTATCAATTCTAAGAACTTCTTACTAGTAACCAAAACTTTATCAGTCAATCAAAGCAATCGAGCTGAAGGGATTCGATCATGGTAGACGATGTAGAAGAGAGAAGGGCTCCAAGTCCCAACACTCGTGATCATGGATTCCAGGTTTTTTCTTCTTTTTCTCTTAATTATTTCAACGACCCTTTTCATTATTTTCCTTTTCTATAAGCCCGGGATCTGGTAATCTAAACCTTGATTCTTCTGGTAGGTTGTTATTAGCCTGTGCTGGGCTGTTTATTTCGCGTTTTTTGACCCCATATTTTGGGGTACGTTTTCAAATGTTAATAGGCTGCCCTGGTCTCGCTCGATTTCTGTGTTTTTTTTTTGTTGCGACACCTACAAAATGTAACCTTTTGTGGATTTATTTGGCCTTTGGGGGCATTTATAACCTTTAAGGCTTAATTTTGGGATTGGAAGTTTCTGGAGGTTCTATTAGTTGCTTCTTGTTGTTCTTTACCTTGTTATCATTATCAACGAATCGACTTGAACCGAAGGTTGTTGTCGCTACTACTCTTTGGAATGGACAGTAACTTTATGGAATTCAGAGGAAACTAACAGTAAGCCAACTTGGCGAATCAGACAGGAGAGCTGGGAGTGGAGAACGAGATACACTTAGATAAGATGCTAAGAACTTGATTGTGTCCAGCCGTGAAATTGGAAAATAGTTTTATGAGCTTCTGGTTATGGTGCTTGAATGATGTGAAAAATGGATGTTCATTGCCAAGTCAAATTTGTAACTTTAATTCAGAAATGACGGGTAGGGGTTGGAAATAACGGTGGGGTTATCTAGTTTCCAAGTGATATTAGTATCACCTACAAATTTATCAGTGGTGAAAATTTAATCATTTATGTGTTGTGTCAGGTACCAGCATCCTCATCCTCCTATTTTCCCGCTTATCCAAATGGTGAATTTCATATGGTTCCAGTCACGTATCCTACACTAGTTCCGGGGATCAGTCCTCAGAATCAGGAGCAGAATCGTGGAGCTGGCTTGTATGCTGTGCCTGTTTCGTCTTACATGGGGCCAATGCGTGGAGTTCCACCAAGCACCCTCATTCCTCTCACCTATAGTATACCTACGTAAGAGGATCTAAAACTCACCATGCCAGCTAGGAAGTACCAGTCTTTTTCTACCATTGTGTCATGAACTCATCATTTGTTTGCAAAATATTGAAGAGATTCAGTAATTGAAAGTCAGTTTTGATTTATGTGGGGGCAGAGATGATGGGTGATGATTAATGACCATGAAATATTTACATAGCAAGTTGAAATACATGGAAGTGCTGAATAGTTTAAGAGAACACTATATTCTTTATTGCCTCTTATACAGTGGACCAAGTGCCGAAGCGGGGGCAACAGGTGATCGTGGGCAAGGAGGACAACCGCAACAACAGCAGCAGCATCAACAACAGCAGCAGCCTGCACCCCAACAACAAGTTGTAAGACGGTTTCAAATTGCTTTTCAACTTGATTTCTTACTTATTCTTAAGTTGGCAGCTGTGATCTTTCTGTTCAACCAAGATGGATCAAGACAGAGACTCGTTGTGCTTGTGTTTTTTGCATCTATCATCTATTTGTAAGTTTTTAAATTCCTAAGGTTTCTTCTCTTTTTATTTTTTTAATTTGATAATAATATGCAGATAGCATTTATCTACTATGCATTTACACTATTTTTTATCATTTTGATAATAATATGCAGATAGCATTTATCTACTATGCGTTTACACTATTTTTTATCATTTTGATAATAATATGCAGATAGCATTTATCTACTATGCGTTTACACATTAAGCTCTAGGAGAGGGGATGGTGGCAATATCTTACTATACAAGTTTCTAAATTTTCACGTTTTTTGAATTTTAAGAAAGGCTGTATGAAAAATAAAGCTCATATATGGGTTTTTCATTTTTCATACACTTTTTATTTAATTCCACCTTATACACAACACTGAATTAGCCTCTAAGTTTAAGCTATAGCCCTGATGTAAATCTTGTAGGGTATTTTTATTATTGAAGTGGTAGGATGGTGGCTTCATATCGCTATGTTGGCTATTGCAGATATCAAACTGGAGCACTCACACCATTAGTACGATGGCTCTCACAAAGCATGCAAAGGGCTGCTGCTCCTCCACGTCCACCCAGGCGTGCTGTGAGGGCTGAAAATGTTCCTGCTGCTCCAAGGCAGAATGATAATTTTGGTTTAGCCGGTATTTGTTCGATTTTTTGAATGTGTAGTCTGTTTCATTGTGTGAGAGTAAGTGACGTTTCATAGGATATACACCACACCACATATTTGACATACTTCACACCAAATTATACTCGTTAGAACTTTCAGTGACCATAACAAGAATCAGATATCCTGTTTGTGTACGAAGGTAGACACATGAATGGTTGAACCTATTTTTTGGGGATTTATTCAGACTACATCAAGTAGTAGGTTTTTCATTTATTGTCTTTGATCCTCTTCTGTTGGAATTTCAAGTCTTTGATAATTTAGTTGGTCAGGTGAATAGTTGCTTTGTTACCTATTGAACAGCTGATAATTTGGTACATCACATGCATTTATGATTCATGTGACGCTATTGGTGGCTACTTTGATCCATTGAACTCATCTTGTGACGACTTTCTGCAGAGGGACAAGCTGGAGCTGAGAATGAGAATCGACCGGCAGAGGATGGTAACCTGATACCTGAAAATGAGAATGTGGTAGAACATGGTGAAGCAAATGGTGGTAACCACTGGTGGGGAATTGTGAAGGAGATTCAGATGCTTGTTTTTGGCTTTATCACTTCTCTTCTCCCAGGCTTTCACAATATAGAGTAGATCACACTTTATAAGTAATTAGAACTGTAAACTGTTGTCATCAACACCATTTTAAACCAGCATAACATTTGAGAACACTGTTTTCTTTTTTTATCTTCTTTTTATATCTGGGAAAAAGGAATGCAAAAGGGGTTTTTAGTGTATGCATATGGCATAAACATCACCCCCTTGCGAACTTATAGGATGTAACTATTCAGGACTTTTCTCAGTACCTAACTTATTTCTGAAGGAGTGAGTTGTACAATTTGCCTCAATTTTGGTTGGTCGGACGAGTTTACATTGGAGTTATGAATTTAAGGTAAATATCAAATTAAAAAACACTACTAATTGAAACGTAAAAAGCCAAAAGATTAATGTAATCAAATGTTATTTCATAAATAATATCACGATCCCAACAGTTTGATTTTTTAACTATATCTTAGTCGATGGTCCTTTTTATGTGGAATAATTTGATTCTGGATAAACCAGGATAAATACATGTAGTGGTCTGTAATCGGTGATTTTGCTATAATTTCGTACAAGGATAATAAGAACCACAAAGTATTCATGGCTGAAATACGCACTGATCCGAAAGTACGGTTCTGAAAACAGACCAATTATTGGAGCTCGAACACCGACAAGAGTAAATGTCAATCTCATCGTAGTTTACAGAATCAAAATCACCCCAGGGGACCGAACAACCTGAATTCTGATAAGTCATAAGCCATGGGAGGCAATAGAGAGAACAATTGATGATGGCAAAATCGATCCCAACAGTTTTTATTGAACTCATATTTACAGATCTGACATATATAGCAGAGGAAGAAGCCAGAACCTCATTTTATTTTGCACTAAAAGAATAGTAATTACAAAATGTATATACAGGTACTACATGGTTATGAAGAATCCAACTCACATCTCTGATAAAAGATTGCTAATTTTCCGAAGCTCCTTAAGAGCTGCCATGGCCGTTACATGTCCTTTCCCAACTAGAACATTTTTGGAGAAATTCTCCATCGAGCCTGTTTGACCCCGATCTTGCTGGAAAACGGATTCGAGCACCTGCAGAGACACATACAAACATCAATTAGCTTCGTCCTCAGTTCATTCTTTTCCAAATTCCACCCCTTTACTGAAAGGTCTATAGTAAACAGTGGAGGTTTTACCTGAATATGCTCAAGCATTGACTGGCCAAGGTTCCTAAGAGTACCCATCACATTCTGGTCCACAGGATCTCCTTTTTCACTGGCAGTTGAAAGAGAAGATCCATCCACAGAAGCATCGTCGTTATGTATCTTGTTACAGGCATCACTGGCATATAATGTGGTATCATGTATCCTGCTTCCCTTTTCAGAGGTCTCCTCACCTGCATTATTGCGCCCAAGCTTCCAAAGCCATTGAAATTTACCAGAAAGAAGTTTCCGATCTTTTGAAGCTGTCAAAGATTTTCCAGTAGCTTCTCTACTACTCTCTGAATGAACAGAGGGGTCATAAGGGTCATGGGAAACAGGTAGAACTGAATCCTCCTGAACAGACTTGAGATGGCAATCATTTTCACTGATGTATAAATTTGAGGCGACACTGCTCTTCTCAGAATCATTTTCATGATCATTAGCATCACTATGGGGACTAGACGGATATGAGAATACAGATGAGTTTTCATCACTGCCACCATTTCCAGTCAAACATCTCTCGTTGTCTGAGCATGTGAAGTCCTTATTAATACTATCTTGTGTTTCCCCTTCAAATCCTGCAGCTTGATCATCCTTCTTGTCTGGAACTTCAAGGCAGCTGGCCTTGTCAGCATCATCCAATCCAAGCTCATTACATAAGTCCTCCAGCAAGCAGCGTCTCACAGATAACTTGTGGTTCTTATTGCCACTTGCAACTTTTTCTGGGGATGGATCAGATCCTGTTCGGGATAGACTCAATCTTAATTTTTCTGACCAGCATTTTTTTCGTCTTGGAGTTTTCTTTTCTGAACTTTCTCGCCTGAGTTCTTCAGCTTTGTGCATGTCTCTCCATTTTTCTTCCCAATAGCTATCAGGCACCACACCTAAAGGGATTGTTGGAGGAATTGAATCAACTGAAAGGGTGTGACCTCTTGTCAGCCTTGGTTTATTGTAGATATAAGTCTCTTCACCAAATAAGGGCAATGAGGGTAATATCTTATTCTCTAATGCATGCGTCTGTAAAGATTTTGCCTTATCTATCAGTTTCTTCAGATCTATGTTCTGGGGGAAGTTCAACAGTCTCTGTAGACAAGTAGTTGCATTCTCTGTAGCAAGTAGAGAAGATCTCAAATAAAGTAACATAGAAACTGCCATAGCTGAGATCAATGCTCCACGAGGTGAACTGAAGATTGCAAAACTGGAGCCAGTTTCATCTCGAGGAACTTTATCTAATCTGTTGTTATCTGCTGCAAATATTTCGTCCCAAATCAACAATAGGTCTAAGAGCGAAAACTCTCGACCAAATAAAACCCGCAACCAGCGAAGAGAAAAATACTGGGGTTCAACACCAAGCTCAACAAGGTGGCTATGCAAAGATGAATCAACAATAGACAACAAGTAATACAACGCAGAAGAAGCTTCAATCACAGGAGGTAAGCCTGAATGGGACCCAACTGCAGGGGAGGGACAAAAGAAATCTGCCATGGCAACTGAACCATGAGCCCCACTCATTAAAGCATCAAACATAGAATAAGCATCATGTTCCATGAATTTCTCAGATAAGACAATGCCCAGTTCACCTTCAGCACCATAGGCATCAGTTAGCAGAACAATGGTTTGTATTTCAGTATCCAACTCCAGGAGGCTTTTAACTTTTGTAGTACTGCCCTTGGAGCCAATTTCAACTTCCTCATAATCTAAAAGTTTTTTGAACTCAAAATTATATGTAAGATCATTTCCATGAAGTGATAGATCATCAAATCTATCAGTGAAATGGTCTTCGTACTGCTTCCGCACTTTAGATAGAAGCTCTACATCAACATGAAGAACATATAACAACGGAGCCAAAAGTTCATGCATTCCTGGTAAAAAACAAGAAGAGGAAAAAGAAATTAGATTTTCATATAAGCAAATTTCGTTGTAAATGTCCATAGATTATAATATAAAATCTTAATATATAATCCAAGAGTATTAATCCTAAGAGAAACCAGAAACAAGAATCTAGGAGCATTGTTTATATCTTTTTCATGTAAGGTAGGCAATTGGAAATTGTCTATCTGCTATTTCAAGCATTTCTATTCTGGACTGAAAAGGTAAGGTTAAAAGAGCTCCTTAAATAGTACAATTTTACCTTGTCTATATCCATATTCTGGGTGTCTAAGGCACCATAATAGTAAAATTCGTCTCAACATTCCTTGACATCCAGGCGTTTGGAAATAGTTCCCATGCTCAGGGTACAAACGCGACAAGTCTTGGTCAACTGTTTTCTCCAATTCAGCATTTCGAAAGAATCGTCCCCAGGTACTGTCTGCATGTAGGATTATATAAAAAACCCCAGCCCACCAGTGCAAAGCTTCGTATAATAATTCTCAGAGCAGGAAACAAATGAGAAATGAAGCCTTACCTGGGTTTTGTGAAAGTGGATTGTCAATGACACAATCAGGCGAATTACTTCCAGCCTTTTTTATATGTTGATCAACTAAGAGACGTCTTCTTAAAGACGCATATCTGAGAATACAAGAAAGATTGCACATCATAGCTTAACGACATAGCGGTCACTCATGTTGCTTGATTGAGAAGCTAAACACTAAGGTACTTAACATAGGCAAGTCCATAAAAGAAAAAAATATATATCTTTCAGGGTTTCTATCACGACCAATCTCGAAACAAGAGCAAGCTGAGCGAATAAAAAAAAGGCAAGATGTTTGATAACAATAAAACAATTAGAACACATTTTGCCGTTGCAAACACGTGAATTTTTCTGAACATGAACCCTGAAACGATTCTTTTTTTTTTTTTCTAAATTAAGCCTTTCACAACCCAAGCAGAAACATAAACAGAACATCAAGACAAGGAAAACGAAAAGACCAAAGTTTATACCTTCTGCGAGAATCAGCAGAGACTCTGCGAAGATCATCAACCGACAAAGAAGAAGGCAAAACCCCAAGATCTATACGCCACCGCAACCCTCTTAAATTAGGAAAACTGCACCGATTTTCGTCGGCGGGCTTCGCAAACCCCAGTTCCGGCGAGACCTTTTCGATTACGGCCGGTGACATGATTCTTTTACGCACTTTTAAACAAAGGCAACCCCAAAGTTTACACCAAAACCAAGTGAAACCCACCAATTTCAGCTCTAACCCACATCAAAACCGCAAAAATCCTGCCACAAACATGATATAAACCCATAAAAGGAATAAAATTTTATCTGGGTTCCTCAAAGGCCAAAGCTTCTTGTGTCAAACAAGCGACCCTTCTGCAAATTAAGCCAAAACAGAGAAAACTTGGGAACAAATAAGCGAAAATGAAAAAGCAGAAACTGCAGAGAGAGACAAAAAAGGGGTTTATGATTGGAATCAGAAAACGAATAAGGAATTTTCAAGGAATGGCAAAAGGAGGAGACTTGCGTCTATCTTCGGAGCTCTGACTACTGAGGCTCTTCAATTGTTTTTATTAGTTGAATATTATGCTTTTGATATAGTAAATTTCCTTCAATTTAATTTGTTTCCTATTTCTTAACTTTTCTTTTGGAAAATGACCAAAATAGTTGGCAAAGTTGGACTCCCCGTACTCCAATTTCCCTTGTCCAGAAATTTCATGAAAATAATTTTTTTTAATGTATTCTTCTGTAACGTAAAAACTCAACTAGTTAAATCAATTTTATCGTTAAAACTCTAAAATTGTTCAATTTTTCTATTTAATTTTTAATTTTAAAATTCAATTTATTCTAATGACTCTTGTTATTAAAAATTTATCAATTTATTAATTAATTGATCAATTTTTATAAGAATGTTTGGAGTTTAATAGATAATAAAAATAACCCTAATACACAAGACTCTTCGTTCTGAGAGAGTTAAAAGAGGGATATCAATTATATGCAATTTTCTTTCTGTATTTTATAAAGAGGTATTTCTATAACTCAAACATGACCATTTGATCACAAATTAGTACTTTAATAAATAAGTGTATTTAAAAATCATATGTAAATTTATATTCTTTTTATGGAAAGAGGAGTTTGTTGTGAGGTTTGATTAAATCTTCCAATAGATTATTAAATATTATGAAGATAACTTCCTTCCAAATTTAGTAAATATTGTTGACTGTTAGCAACTATTTCTGTAACTATATTGATAACAAAAATAGTTATGGAATCTCAATATGTTTCACAACAATAAAAAAAAAATCATTTGTCTAATATTTAGGCCTAAAGGTAATGACCTTATCACAAATAGGCTATGAAGAAGCATAAGGAGCTAATAAAGATTAATATCCCCTTAATTTTGGTTTAAATAATTTAAATTTAATGCAATTAAGTTTGATTTATTTAATTTCAAAGACATTCTAATTTCTTTGGTTAGTTTGAATTTAATTTAACATTTAATTAAATTAGAGTAAAATGATATTATTTTAATTTTTAATTTAGATATTTATATATTAAAGTCATATTATTTTAATTATACAAAATCAAAATTTTTGAATCTAACTTTTAAATTTATTAGATCTAAAATGCAGTTAATTTAAAACTAATGAAGTGACTTTGATTCTATCTAATGCAAGTGGGGATGGCAATAGACCGACTCATGAATTCAAATTTAGGTATTTTTAATGAACCGATCTATAAGTTAAATTAGACTCAAAACAGTCTGATGCTCAATTTTTCTAAATAAAATTACATTGTTTTGCTTAAAAGAATCAAACCTCGAGTAAATCTGGATCTGAACAACTCAAACCAAACTCAATTAAAAAAATCATCATTTCACACTTTTAATTTTTAAAAATTTATTGAGACTAGCCTATTGCCATCCATCCCTCGTGATTAAACTGCCAAGTGCCAAGTCTAAAAGCAAGATCGAACCATATTCTCTTGTAGTGGAATTCGTAAGATGCCATACTTGTGCATTGAGTGGTATAAATTGGTCGAGTAAAATCCATAGTAAATAAGTATTAATTATCAAATAATTTTAAAACAATTAAATTGAAATTTTATTTAATTATATAGTTAGGTGAGAGACATAGTGCCCTAACAATTAATATTTTTGTTGGCATTATATCATAATGAGCACAACTAAAAGTACACATCTTTTTTTGATGAAGTATAATTAAATCGAATTTATCTTTATGTGTATACCAATTTAAAAGTGTTAAGCTTAATTTGTAATTAAGAAATTATAATTTATATTGAAATCTAAAAGTAAAAATATATTAAATCTTGTAAATATTAATTAAATTAAAGTGAGAACTCTTGCGTGTCACATGTGACAAAATCTTATCCTCTCCTTTTCCATCTTTTTGTTTGTTTGGACCTAAAAGTATATGATTATCTACGTATAAATGTAAATAATAAACACGAGCGCCACCTACCACCCTTTCTTTTTCCTAATCATTGTGTAACATTTGACATATCTTAATCCTTCTATTTGTACAGATATTTTTATGTGATAGCTTAAGAAGAAATTTGGAAAATAATTAATCATTGCTCTTTTTTAATTTTGCAAGAACTTGACCAACAATTGATTTGTGGTTTCTCGGAGCTCTGTCGGTGCGTGAATTTGGAAAATAAGGAAAGTGAAACTTTCACGATTTACTATAAAAATCATCATCATGGTAAATGCTTAAATTGGCTTTTATGTCACATTTGCTATCATAAGCTCCTTCGCCTTTTCTCGTGAAAATTGAAAAAATTGTTACAAAGCATCAGGCCTGTATTAACATTTTATAGGCTCTGCATAAAGTAAAAAGATGAGTGTAATAAACTGACAATATATAAATATATAAATTTTAAAAATATTTTTATTATTAAAATTTAATATCTATATATAAGTGATTTAATTTACAAGTTTACATACTTGACAACATTCTAAATGATTGTAATATCAGCTAATAATATTTTACAAATATCAACAATAATAAAATCACTAAAAATAGTAACAATAATAACAAAATAATAGTAGCATCAATCGAATAGTAATATCAAATTGCAAAACACTAAAAAAAAATTGCACTAATAAGCACACAGATAATTATGATTTATGAAAAACAAATTTTCCATACATTTCTAGATGCAAAATCATTAATAATATAATCAAGCTCAATATTGTCCAACATATCATTCATAAAATAGCTAAACTATTCATCATTTCTTATTATATTGATGACTTTAAGTATGTTTTCAATAATTTTAACTTTGAAAAACTTCTCTCATCTGATGTTACAATTACAAGTATAATTAATAGAATTCAATAAACAATTGAAACATTTGAATATCAATCTAAACTTGACAATAGGTTAAATTTGACAAGAGATCTACCTTTAACCTAGCTCAAATTGATATTTCAATATTTTTAAGCTTATGCAAAAAGATATTATTTAAAAAAATATTCACGGTGTGTAAATTTAACTCAAATTGAATTGAATTCAACATAAGATGTCATCCTTAGTCGAATTAATTATTTCTAGAAAAGTAACAAAGAAATGCAAAAAGTGGATTTTCTAATACAAATTTCTCGCGATAAGTTTTTTATTTGAATCTTACCAACTTATGGGTCGAACATTTTTTAAAATACTAAAACATTAACATATTCATGTTGGTTAGTTTTTACTAATTATTTCACAATAGTCTTAATAATTAAATTTTATAATTCTAAAGGTGAAGTTTAGTTATTAATCCTAGATATTGTTGGTCAAATGGACGTGACGTTAGTTCATCTTGAAAATAATAAGAATGAAGTGGTAGATTATGATATAGCATCAACAAACTATTTGCCTTTTACAGAAATGTGATAAGCAATTAGAAATTTTTTTTTTTTTGGTCAAATCACCCGGTATTTTTTGGAGGCACGAACCCACTTTGTGGGCCCCTTAATTTCAAGGACTAATCCAGATACGGGGAGCAATTCTGGGTGGTTAGACTCCAATCCCCTCCCAATAGACGTTGCAGGGATCGAACACACGGTCGTCCTATCAAGTTCAGCCCCGGTCACCTTGAAGAGTCATGCTTGTCACTTTTACTTTAACAACGTCTGACACATAACGTCCCCTTGGTACGCTTGCCGAGGGCCCGGGACAGCGGAGAAATGATAGGGACGTTTGGACCACTTGGTCCTGAAAATTATAATTTAACGAATCTTAAAGCACCAAATTCTAATATATTGAAGAAAAATTAGTCATAACACTCGCAAAAATTCATTCATTTTTTTTCTTAAATTGTTTGAAATCTAGATTTTAAGTGAAAAATAGAAAACGTTTAGTGATTAAAATAAAAACAATATTTTTAATAATGAATTTAAGATTTAATAGAAAATAATAATAAGAGTTCCAAATAAGTATAAAGTTTTTTTATATTATGATATATTTTTAAACAAATAAATTAAATTATAAAAGAGTTAAATTTCTTCTATACTATTGATATAATTAGAAATTAATCAATTAATAACTATAATATCTAATCAAATTAGGATATAACAAGAAAAGCTCGGCATTTCTTAGCTTACTCACTACAGTTAAGAGTACATTTTGAACTTCGACATTTACAATAGAACATGTAACAGACATTAATATTTCGAAGTATTCAAATTGAATTTCGACATATTCAAAACATTCAAAACATATCCTAATTGGATGGAAAATTTAATAGAGTTAACTTTCGATGAATTAAAAGTCACGTCAATATGATATGTTTTTATTTTAAAATAAGAAGTAAACCTCACTACTATATGACAAGTGAGATTCACTGTCTAAAATGTATAAATATGGGCCTATTGCTACGTGACAAGTGAAAGTAGTGGCTACGTTGATATGTGGTTATAGGACCTATTTTCTAATTAAATTTAAAATAATTATGCGACAATGAAGCTCACTTCTTATTTAAAATATATAAAAAAATAATATCATGTTAATATTGACATGATATTTAACTAACAAAAAATTAACTTCATCAAATTTCAACTCATTTAAGGTATGTTCTAAACGTTTTAAAAATGTTTATATTCAATTTCAATGCTTCAAAATGTTAGAATTTAAGTTGTATTATGTTATAAATATTAAATTTTAAAATAAGCTTTTGGCCTACTCGCCACCTTATTCTCATGTAAGTTGGAGACGGACCGAGATTTTACTTGTTGGGGTACATGAAAAAATTATTAAAAATAATAGAGAAAAAAAAGGAAACTTTTACTTTAAAAAATAAAAAGCGTGTCATTATTTTTAAGGCTAAAATACACTTAACCCTCTGTATTTTAGCCCTTGGTACATTATGCCCCCCTCTGCTTTAAAAATGGATATATTGTCCCTTTTGACCACAAGTTAAAGGAGCTTAGAATTTAAAAGACTTTTTTTACCCTTATATTATGATGACATCACCATGGATGTATATGTCGCATTTTTTTGACAAAAATATTCTTTTAGTCATTTGTTAACTAAAATACATTAAACACCTATATTTTTTTATTTCATTATTTCCTCTATTTAAAAAATAAAATCTATTTTAAGTATGAATTACATTTTAACCGTTAATAAATAAAGAAAAGAAAAATTATTAACAATAGCATTGTTTTCACAATTGTACTTCATGACTGTTAATTTATGAAAAAATTTTAAAAAAGAAAATTTATTTATGAAATAAAATTAAAAATGAAAGAAAATTTATTGAAGGTGTCATTTTTTTATTGCACGTTCTAATTGTTAATTAATGAAAAAATTATAAATTTTTGTTTACGGTTTATCTTCTCACCATTACTTAACAAAAAAAAGAAAGATAATAAAAAATGTCATTTTTTCAAAATTGTACAATCCGAGATACTTTTATCTTTAAAAAAAGATTTAGAAGTAAGAATTATTTTTTTAAACCGTAAAAAAAAATATAATTTTTTTATCAATTAACAGTTAGAATGTACACTAATGAAAAAGAAGACACCTTCAATAAATTTTCTTTCTTTTTTTAAATTTTTTCATAATTTGTTTTAATTTTTCATAAATTAATGGTCATGTAGTAGAATTGTGAAGACAATGTTATTTTTAATAAATTTTCCTTTCTTTATTTATTAATTGTCAAAATGTAATCTATGCTTAAAATAGTTTTTATTTTTTAAATAGAGGACATAATGAAATAAAGCAAAAAAAATAGAGATGTTTAATGTATTTTAGTTAACAAAAAACTAAAAGGATATTTTAGTCAAAAAAATGCAACATGTACATTTATGGTGATGTCATCATAATACAGGGGTAAAAAAATCTTTTAAGTTCTAAGCTCTTGTGACTGGAGGTCAAAGGGAGCAATATGTTCATTTTTAAAATAGAATGGGGCATAATATACCAAGGGCTAAAATACAGAGGAGTTAAATATATTTTAGCCTTATTTTTAATTTTACTTTGAATAATAGTTTCTTTATACAACATCATTATCACGCTTGAGCAAAAGGTTTGCAGTTAAAGTGTTATTTATTATGTTTATGATTTAATATATTTGTTTTC
>JAOQMM010000008.1:1234872-1247621 GCA_027563515.1 Erythroxylum platyclados | reverse complement strand
CAACTTTGGTGGGGGATACCTCGCACATGTGCTCTTATGGTGTAAAAGAGATCGAAAGAATAAGGAAAAAAGAGTATATATTTGACGAAGAGATACCAACATTCAATGGAATGAAACAATCTCATCTTCATCCTGTTCTACTTTTTCTTATTTGTTTTTAATAAATAACAAGATATATTTGTTAATAGATGACAAAATCTTTTATCTTTTTGACTATTGATGAGAATCAACTTCGTACACATCTTTTTTTCTTCATTGCTTTTGCTTATTTTTCAAAATAATTTAACAAGTGGACATTTTAATTAATGAAATTAATTGAGATTGATAAATTAAATTATGTTTCACCTAAAATTAACACGTGTAATAATTTTAAAATAATTATTTTTAATTTTTAATTCAATCATATTAAATTTAAATTATTTAACTCGAATTTTGTTGAAGTTGATCACTGTATCATTCCTAAAACTAATGCAAAGTTCTTACAACTTTTGCTAAATGAGTGGGAAAGGTTGATTAGGTATAGAAAATGGAAAGCATAAACATTTGCATAATATGACTTTAGAAAGTGAGCAACTTTTATCAAATCAATGTCTACACTTTTGTTCGAGTTTAACTTTGGCCAAGTTTCTTAAAGGGATCCCTACTTGTACAAGTTTAATGAAACTAAACTTTGACTAAACCTAAAACTTCATCAACCAATGCTAATTCAAGATCCAACATCAATATCATCATCCGATTCCGTAAAATTTTTTTTTTACATGCGTCAATCAAGGGATCTTAGTCAAGAGTCGCATGATTTATGTTGGTTGCAAACACGGATTTGATGAACTTAATAAAAAATTTAGATATGGTTTAGCAATAGTAATCCTAGAGGATGGCCTTTTACATGGGGATGAATAATGAATAAGAGCTTAATTTTTATGTTAGTGCTTTGTCCAAGAAAAAGAAAAAGAAAAATTAATATTTTTAAAAATAGTTTAAAGATTTAATGTGAGAATTTGATGTTGCGATTATTAAAATTAGTAAATTAAGTTAAGATGACACTAAAATTTTTTAACGAAATCATTTATTCAAGATTGTATTATTTAAATAATTTATTTTTGTTGTAATTTTTCTTAATTAAAAAGATAAAGAAATTGATCACTAATAAAATTGACAAAGTTTACCTAGTCTAATTTAGTCTTAAATCAACGGTTCAATAGAGTCTGAATCAATTTAAAGTTTGAAATATTTTAAAAATTTAAAAATGTTTAATAAAACTTAATTGAAACTCTATTAAACCTAATCAGACTTATGGATGATAATAGGCGACCCATGGGCCTAAATTTAAGTATTTTTAATAAGACGACTTATGCTCAAATCGATTCGAGATCTAACTATTCTAAACAAAATGATATCATTTTATTTTTCATTTTGTTTAGAAGAATTGAGCCTCAATAAGCCTAAATCTTCGTAATCTAGAACTCGACTTAATTAAAAAAATTATTTTATACTTTTAAAAAATTAATAAGACCGATTCAGCCATCCCTACATTCAGAATCCATGTCATATCCGGTTATAACATTTCGTAGACTAGTCAAGAATTACTCATTAGGGAAGAATTATGAAAAAGAAAAGAAAAAGAAGGGAATTAAATTGGAGAGAGAGAGAGACCGTTGAAGAAAAGATTGAAATTGGTGCGCAATTAAAACGGGGAGTTATCAGGTGCCATCTGATTTGATGACTTCTGAATTCTGATTACACCGTACACACACTGTGTCTCCATTCCCATTTTGGTCATTTAGCCTTCCTTGAGCTGTCTCCCTCTTGTTGTCACCTACTGTGATGCGGACGCGCGAATCTTCTCCATCCTCTTCCTCTACCCGCCTCAACTCTCACTCATTCCTTTTTTTTTATTTTCCTTTTATAAAAGGCACTTTTAAAATTATTAAAAAATTATATTACATTTCAAATTAAAAATTAAGTTAAATTGCAATTTCAGTAATATTTAATTAATTGATTTATTTTGCTGTTATTTTTAATAAAATAAAAATAAAAATAAAAATAAAAATATTAAAATTTAAATAATTTTTCATTTTTATTTTTTAATCTTTAATTAAATTTTGTTACAAAATTATATCAACAAAAACAACACTCAATATAAATTTCACTTATACCCAAAATTTGGAAAGCTCCATTAATATGTAGTCTTACCTCTAATTAGTAGAGATGTTGTTTCCAGATGATCCATATAAAAAAGAAGCAAGAAAAATTAAAAATTAAAATTAAGAGATATAATTATATATATTTATTTTATTATCATTTTTATTTAGTAATTTTCATCACTACTATTTATTTATTCTTTACTATTTATTATATATATTTTTTATTTTTACATTTATATGAATTATTTGAAAGTATCTTCTCTATTAATTAAGAGTAAAACTGTATACTACTAAACTTTCCTCAATCTAATGCCTTAGCGAAATTTAATGATGTTGTTATTATTGTAAATAGTTTAAATTTTATTTCTTTAAGTGATTGCAATTCCAATAAGATGCAACCGTTATTAGAAATTATTTAATACTAATTATAAAAAATTATAAGATCTAATTAAATAATAAATGAGGTCAGATTTAAAAACTAATATATGCACGCCTCCTTCCGCCATCTTCGTTTCTCTGTCCTCAAGTTCCCCCTCCTTTTTAATTCTTTTATGATTTTCTCAATCAACTACAAATTAAAAAAGTACTTTTTTTAACAGTAAAATTTAAATAATTATACTATAACCTAAATTGAAGTGCTTCTTCAATTGATAGATTATCATAATTAATAAATTAACTTAAATAAAAATATTTTAAATTTAATTGAATAAATATAAATATAAATATGAAAAATTAATTTTATTTAATATTTTAAAAATTATTATTTTTTATCCCACAATATGATTTTTATTTTGTATAATTCTTTTTTTTTGTTTTTTGTGATTGAACAAAGAAAGCATACATTTAGGTAAACAAGGTAATGAAAGCTACACAAGCTCATGCTCTTACCAGAAACAACACTAAAGAACATAACATCTTCACTTTTCTCTTTTCTCAACTCTTGCTTATATTGCACACACACACTCATTTCTTCTTCGCTATCTTTCTCTCTTTTACTCTTTCCTTCTGCCTGAGGTTACTGTAAAGCAAATGGTGTATCGCATCTGATCCAAACCGCTTTCTCACCGTGGCTAGAGTACGATTTTAGCTTCAGCTTCCAACAGACAGAAAAGGCTTTGTATAACTCATTCTGATTACTGTCAGTAGAAAATGATAATGAAAAATGGTGAAAAGTGTTAATGGAAGAACTAACGAACAACCAACTTTTCTGGGTTCTGCTTTTGCTTTTCTTGTAGGATGATAGCTTTCTTTAGTAGCCGAAAGACAAAGTGTGGATTTTACTCTTCATATTCTTTGCTTCCAATGCTGACAGATCAATGTGATTGGACTTTATTTTCTTTATTTCTTTGAAAAGATTTCTTCTTTCACTTTTTTTCTGAGCATATTTTATCTCTGTGGTTATGCAGATTCACTTGCTTTGTTGAATGTAAAATAAGTCGCTGCTCTGATCTGATCTTTCTTTCTCTGGCTCCGGTAAGTTGCTTGGTTTAATTTCCATTTCTTCTTTCTTTGTTCTTTCCTTTTTGACTTTAGTTGGCTGATTAAATGAGACTAAGCTAATGGATTTATCAAGTTCAGTATTTGACATTGAAGCTACTTAATTTAGTAGCGCTAGTTGCTACTACTCTTCAAAGCACTTCTAGCTATTTTATGGCTTCTTCATTTACTTCGACCTGTCTTTATATTTTATTATCTTTTACTTCACTATTATTTTGTGTTTTCTTTAAAATTTGAAAATTCCCCTATAAATTTTCCGCGTTTAAGTTTCAGATGATGCGAAAAAACTCTGTTTTAGGTATTCCAGCTTGTATCTAAATTTAATTTTTTTCCATTGTCTTTCTTAGGTTGGATTTCTTCCATTATCTGATATCTACTTCCCTTTTTTCCATTAATTTATTAACCTTTTAAACTAGTCTGCGATTTTTGCTTTTTACTGATTTTTTTTTCAGTTTGTGTTGGACTATGCTTAATTTTCTTTAAAAAATTCTGATTAAGAGTTTGAAAATTTACCTCCAGCAATTAAAAGCAGATATGGTTAAGTTAAAAGATGTTATCTTTGTAAGCATTTCCAGAGCCATGGATTCTGATCATCTTGTTTGTGTGTAACTAGTGGACTTGTGCTATTTTCTGCACGAAGCTAATTGTTTGTGATGATATTCTAGCAGTGAGTTGCAGGCTGCAGGAGGTGGCACTTGATCAGTGAAAATGTGGCTGGTAAATATTTGGCTTGCACAACTTGTCTTGTTTGCTCTCTCAGTTTGTGGGAGAAGAGAGATTTACATTGTGACAATGGAGGGAGAACCTGTGATAACTTATAGGGGAGGTGTTCCAGGCTTCGAAGCCACGGCCCCTATGTCTGATGAAAAGATTGACACCAGCAGGTATCTGCAAATATTTTCAGCACATCTCCTTTGTGTGATCTGTGGCATGAATTTATGATTGCACACTGCGGTTATGATTACAGTTCAATCGCAAAAGCAGTTTATGTAAATGGGTTGATGTAATTTCCCTTTTTCTAGTATCATCTTATTCTGAGTGAGAGGGGTTGACTTTCCTTAATGTGTGCTCCAACAGCCTCTTGCATTTAGCATTTTCTTTCATCTAATGTAATGTTTACCTTGACTTTCAAAGAGTTTCCTTCACATCCAGTAAAATGTTTATCTGAAAGTGTTGCAACACCAACTTGCTTTATATTTCTTTTCCAACTTTCAATGGTGATGCGACCATGCTTCTTATTCCACCGATTCTAGTCCTTTTTCAAGTTCACGTTGTTGCTATCGGATGTAGTCTCTATATTGAAAAGTTTAAAGAAAGTTAAAATGAACTTTTCTTACTCTTGCCCCCACTACCAGTGAGCAGGTCTTGTCTTATGCCAAGCATCTTGAGAATAAACATGATATGCTTCTTGATTTACTGTTTGACCGTGGGACCTACGAGAAACTCTACAGCTATCGACATCTTATAAATGGTTTTGCAGTTCATTTATCAACCGAACAGGTGAAAGTTGACATCACTCTGCTTGCTGTTCAACCTATTGTTAAGAAATGTTATTATGTTTTGGGAATCTTATTTACTTATGCAGTTCCATTATGTTAGTAGGCAGATACTCTAAGACGTGTCCCTGGTGTGCAATCTGTGGAGAGGGACTGGAAGGTTAGGAGACTCACAACACACACCCCACAGTTTTTAGGGCTTCCAACTGGAGTCTGGCCCACTGGAGGTGGCTTTGACAGAGCTGGAGAGGACATTGTGATAGGTTTTGTGGACTCGGGAATTTATCCTCACCATCCAAGCTTTGAAAGTCAGAAGAATGATCCGTATGGACCTCTTCCGAAGTACAGAGGAAAATGTGAAGTTGATCCTGATACAAAAAGAGACTTCTGCAATGGCAAAATCATTGGAGCTCAACATTTTGCTAAAGCTGCAACAGCAGCTGGGGCTTTCAATCCTGCTATAGACTTTGCTTCTCCTATGGATGGTGATGGACATGGAAGGTTGGATCCCATTTTCTCTGAACTACCAATGCTGGTTCACTTCTTTGCTCTCACATCATGATTTTGAATTTTTTTTGGCTAGGAGTCTCAAATTGTTTCGTAGTTCCGTGATATGGGAAGAAATGCATGATTCGAAAAAAAGAAAATTGAAATTTTGTTCTACTCTTTGATGCATAAATGGATACAAAATTTTGAATCACTTCCATCGAAATATAGTGCTTAGCTTGCAATTTTGGTTACTAGTGCTGCTTGTAATTTTGTAGACTTAAGTGTTTAAGCCTGTCGAACTGCTCTTATTTTCAATAGACTGAAATGTACAAGAAATTGGAAAAACATGATATCAGAAGCATAATACCATGCTTGTGTATTTAATTGAGCTCCATAGTATTTTACATTGCATGTAAAGGATGATGATGAAGATTTTTCAAGCTATTTTGTTGAAAACGATGTCTCTTACTAAAGAAGCATAATCCTGGTGGTACTTGTTCAGACTAAATTAGGAATGGAGCAACTGCACTGATCTATCAAATTTTGCACAATAAGTTGATCATCATACAGTTACTCTTGAAACTTCTACAACACATCAGCTACAAGATGTTCATCAATTATTATGTTTTGGATAAAAAGAGACTCAAAGGGGCGTCATTCATACCAGCCTTTCTACTTTAAGTCTTGAATAACTTGTGAATCATTCAAGGAAAATTTCCTGTTTGCCTTTATCTCATTACTGTTTCTACATGTCATAAACACATCTCTGGCAGAAATCTCCATCTCAGTTAGAAATCAATTATTTTCTGTATTTGATTCATTGTTGCATTCAATATAATCTCAGACAATGATGATAATATATGTTTTTATATTTCACCGGGTGGACAGAGAGCATATCTATGAGCGTAGGTCTCATTTATAAAAGTAAATACACTTGCCAATAAGCTTGCAGTATTTTTCTTGGTACCCCTACAGAAACTATAAAAGATAACATGTAAGCAAATTCTGAAAATTTCAGTTGTTCATGTTGATGTTTAAAAACATGGATGCTGCTATTATCTCCTCTTAAGTTGGGAGAATATGATCGCATGCTTGTCCTTTTTGACAGCATGGAATACTATTCTTATTGACATATCTCTTGTAAGTTTTAGCATATTAAAAAGTGAGATGCTTCAAATCTGATAGTATGTTGTCTTATCTTATGTCATTGGCTACCAGTCATACAGCAGCCATTGCAGCTGGAAACAATGGCATTCCAGTGAGAATGCATGGCCATGAATTTGGAAAAGCAAGTGGGATGGCTCCACGTGCTAGGTATGGATGTTGGAGAATTTATGTTTCTCTTTCTTTCATCTAGAATGACCTGTGAGATTGTATGTGCACAGGATTGCCGTGTACAAAGCTCTCTACAGACTCTTTGGAGGCTTTATAGCAGATGTAGTAGCTGCTATTGATCAGGTGTGCCCTTTATCTTAACCAATAGCAGATGACATAATTGTGGGGTTCAAATACTATTGCTTAATTTGTTTCCAGTCTTGCTGTTTTATCATATATTAAATGTTTGAAGTGCGATATCGTCGATCCATGTCTTTGTTCCGGTGCAAATGTATCCATGTTTTTGTTGTATTGCAAATGTATGCCATTTTTACCAACTATCATCTTTTGGATATAATTCTTACTGAAGGGTTTAGATTTCTAAGAACTTTTCTGAACAGGCTGTTCAGGATGGAGTGGACATACTCAGCCTCTCAGTGGGCCCAAATAGTCCTCCGGCAACCACCAAGACTACATTCCTAAACCCATTCGATGCTACACTCCTTGCTGCTGTGAAGGCAGGTGTATTTGTTGCACAGGCAGCAGGAAACGGAGGTCCTTTCCCAAAGACAATGGTTTCTTATAGCCCTTGGATAGCATCTGTGGCGGCTGCAATTGATGACCGCACATACAAAAATCACTTAACCCTGGGAAATGGGAAAATCTTGCCAGGGATTGGTTTATCACGTAAGTTTTACCACATATATTTAATGAATCCAAACTGATAATGATAGGTTTTCAAAAGAATGATTTCATCTGCACTATGTAGCCATGACAGATATCCAAGTATTCCAAATTTATATGCTGAAAGCACCTCATTCAACTGGGGCAACCTTGTCATGCATCGACTTGGATCTGTCATGTTGTTAATGGTGCCTGTATTGATTTCATAGTTCATCACCATAAAAGGTTTTGCGGCATATTTTATGCTTTATCTTTTCAATGCACTGGTTTTAAGTTCCAACTTCCAAATTGAATGTGCTTTAATCATATAGTGTTTATCAGTGGAATTCCTGATACTAGATTGGAGTCCATTTCTGAATTTTGCGAGCTTAAAAGGTCTCAATGGATTAATGCAGCCTCTACACATGCAAATCAAACATATAATTTGGTTGCTGCCAATGATGTGTTGCTGGATGCTTCCTTGATGAAGCACAGTCCTACAGATTGTCAGAGACCAGAAGTGTTGAACAGGAACTTGGTTGAGGGAAATGTTCTCCTTTGCGGTTATTCCTTCAACTTTGTTGTTGGCTCTGCATCTGTTAAGAAAGTTTCAGAAACTGCAAAGAGTCTTGGCGCAGTTGGATTTGTTCTTGCAGTGGAAAATGTTTCTCCTGGAACAAAGTTTGACCCTGTCCCTGTTGGTATTCCTGGAATTGTTATCACAGATGTTTCCAAATCTATGGTAATCGTCATTCTTAATGAGCTTTTCTCATGGAACTTGCTAACATGGTTCAAAGAATATGTAATAACTCATTGACTTCTTCAATCTATAGTGCCTTTTCCTTTGAATTATGAAATTCAGAATTTTAATGATGTGTTAACTAATTAGTGGCATTTAGGCCTAATTTGAAAGAGTAAGTTTGTCATTAATTGAATGCATAGTTATGCCAAGTAATATCCATAGAAAGATGGAAATTAAAGAACAATTATTGTTTGTCTTGCTATGTAAAGCTCACTACTTCTGAGTGCATTGAGATTATCCTTTTTTCTTTCAACTTGTTCAGTAATTAAACCCCTCTTGATCCCTGTTTTTTCCTGGTTCTCGTTTTAATCACACCATATTGCTCTTTCTGGATTATTCTAACTACTGAAATTTGGTTTTTGGGAATTGCTGCCATTTTAGGATCTTGTAGACTATTACAACATCTCCACACCAAGAGATTGGACTGGAAGAGTTAAAAGCTTCAAAGCTAGAGGAAGCATTGGAGATGGCTTGATGCCTATTCTCCACAAATCGGCACCGCAAGTTGCGTTGTTCTCTGCTCGAGGGCCCAACATAAAAGATTACAGCTTTCAAGATGCTGATCTCCTCAAACCAGACATCCTTGCTCCTGGTTCTCTCATTTGGGCTGCTTGGTCTCCAAATGGAACAGACGAGGCAAATTATGTTGGTAAATAATTTATCCGATCCTACTAAGCATCGTATGATAATCAAACATGCTCTAAAACTCTGAGATGTGGGTTAATCTCTTGCTTCCCTTCAATTTGGCCACTCCAGAGGAGAACTTGCCAAAGGAGCATTTTACACCTTTGTGACAGAAGGTGGAGCAAGGAATCGTTGAGTCATTCCACTGCAATCTTATCCAAATATTTAACTGCCATGAACTCTTCTAGTTCATGTTTTGTTCAACTATAGAACATACCATGTGCATTTAAAGTCTTTTTTTTTTCCCTTGTATTGAGACATGAGTTTGATGTTCCATTTTTTAATGCATTCTTAACCAAATGGACACCATCTTAAGCATTTTATCTGCTTTGGACAGGAGAAGAATTTGCCATGATATCTGGAACTAGCATGGCTGCACCACATATTGCAGGGATAGCTGCCCTTCTAAAGCAGAAACACCCTAGCTGGAGTCCTGCTGTGATCAAATCAGCCTTGATGACAACATCGACGAAGCTTGATAGGTCAGGTAGACCTCTTCAAGCACAGCAATACTCCGAAACAGAAGCCATGAAGCTGTCCAAAGCTACTCCTTTTGACTATGGGAGTGGCCATGTTAATCCAAGGGCTGCTCTAGATCCTGGACTCGTCTTTGATGCAGGTACTTTTACTTCAGTATGATAAGATGCAAATTTTATGGTAATTGTTATGATACGGACAAAGATTTGGAGGGAAAAACAACAAAATAAATTCTAAACTCACGTCCATTACTAGGTCTCACTGGTCTTCAATGCCTTACTTGTGGTGTAGGTTATGAGGATTACCTAGGTTTTCTGTGCACAACACCTGGAATTGACATCCACGAGATCAGAAACTACACAAGGTTACCCTGTAATACTACCATGGGCCTGCCATCAAACCTGAACACTCCATCGATCACCGTCTCGCACCTGGTGAAAACTCGGACAGTTACTCGCAGGGTCACTAATGTCGCCAAGGACGAGGAAACCTATGTGATCACTGCCAGAATGGAGCCAGCAGTAGCCATTGAAGTTAACCCTCCAGCAATGACTCTCAGACGTGGTGCATCAAGGACATTCTCAGTGAGTCTTACCGTTCGGACGGTAACCGGATCCTATAGTTTTGGAGAAGTTCTCATGAAAGGCAGCAGAGGACACAAAGTAAGGATCCCAGTGGTGGCTATGGGATACTGGCGATAGAATCCATTAACTGGTTGTGGATCCAAGTAAGGTTGATAGTTTTAATATTCTTTTGTATCACTGAGTAATAATGAAGGGTTTAGCTGTATTTTACTTCATAATTGTTATACTTGATGGAGTCCCTGTAAAGTAACTTGTAGTAAGGAAGGAGACGTGACATTGATACTAAGAACAATGGAACATGTTGACTAGAATTTTGTTGATTTTTTTAAATATTAATTAATTTTACCAAGAAGAAAGAAATTAAGAATAATTACCGAAAGTCAAATCAATTTCTTCAAGTGCATTTGAAACTCATCGTGAGCTGTCGATGATCGATGAGCAAAATAACAGAAAAAGGAGAGGAACAAAAAAAACTGTAGTCAACCATGTGAATTGCTTAACTAAATTAAGTTTACTTGAGCCATGAATTATAAATGCTGCCTTTCCTATGCTAAACACGATGACAGGAACAACACAGCTATACTATATATTGAAAAACAATTTATGTAAATACATATATGCATCTAAAAATTAGAATGAAAAATGATAATTAAGAATTCCTATCCTATACAAATCTATATATTGGAATATATTTGGCACATGAACATACACCTCAATCCACTATTTCATTCTCTTGAAAATCTTCTTTGGAACCGATACTTCCAATACGTCAACCTTCCATCTCTTTCTATGTCTACGTCTCTGTCTCTTTTTCCTGACAATTTTCAAGTTCTTTTCCGCTGAAGTCATCAGAAGCTGTGTGTGGTTGTTTGAGCCTGGACTGCGTCCACTACCTTGTTATCTTCCCTTCTCTTTACCATCGGAATCTGTGTCCTGAAATGGTATGTACGCTTATCCCTATCTCTTTTCTTTTTCTCTCCTTTCGATTTGTTAGAGAAACAGATGCATGTTATACATGTATATGGAAGAAAATTAACAAGGATCAATCGCGAATACCCAGAACCTAGCTGTTTTTTCTTGTTAATCCGGTAAAAAGGGTTTAAAACTGTTGTATGTTAATATGGTAAAAGCTGTTTTCCGGGCAGTATACAGATTGGAAAGGTGGTATTAAGTCGGTACAAGACTACCACAAAAAAGAAAGGCTGTATTGAACCACATTTGCGTCTTGGAGTGTTCACATACGTTATGAGTTGGCTTTTGTGGGTATTTAACTATACATATATTTAGCAAAGTTCAAATTCTCCTCTTATTCTGCTGTTATTGGGTAACGCATGACTGAAAGGTGATGAGGTAAGGTTTTCTTGTTTTCTTCTCCCCTTGCATGTGCTTCCAAATGGCCTCTTATGACAATTTTGGCATGTTTTTTGCAAACTCTATGTGCTTTATGCATCTGTTGGCCTGCAAGAGGTGTTCTTCATTCATGAGCTTCAAAGTTTTTAGGTTATGAAATCTTAGATTTTTCAAACAATTAAGCTGTTTTCTTTGTTGGATTAATGAACTAATTGAGCTTTTATTAAAATTACTGGAACTAATAGACATTAAGTCTCTTAAAATGTAAGTAATTTTGAGATAATGAGGAGTTAAAATGAATTTATTAGAAAAATCTTTATAACAAAAGTAGAGTAAGATTAAGATTAAAGGAGTATTTTATACTTGATTGAATTGAAGTTGACTTTAGAAGAAATATTATTATAATTACATTAATAATTATTAATACCCAAATTCATAATTACTAATTTTTAATATATAATTGATATGTAATCGAATCAAAAAAAAAAGAGAGAGATAAAGGACTCTCTTTCTATCCTTACATTTCTCTTCCAAAAGCGGATAATTTTGATTAATATCATGTTTAAACCAAAGTTTTATATTTATAATCCACACAATTGATCTATATAAGACCCGAGTGCCTTTTCAAAAAGAAAAATAACAATAATAACAATATTTAGTAGAAATCTCGCTGAAACGTGGAAAGTCTGAGAAGATCTAGTAATACGCAATCTTACCTTTAACTAATAAAGTATTTCTTTTTATTATTATTATTATTGTTGATGCTTTTAGCAAATCCTTCTTATGCAAGTAATCTCAGCCTTTGTGCCTTTTAATGATAGCTATAGCCAGACAGACCATGTGATCTTGATCAGACACTTGCTTCATTTTCAGTATTAAGTGATTAAAGTACTATCAATTAATTAGTAAATAATTAATTTGGACACGTCATAACCTCAATTAATCATTGATTAGCCGTTAACAACATCATATAACTATAGATAATATTTTAATTAGTCTAATGAAGACAGTATGATTAATTTTTAAGCTTTGAATTACAGATTATTAACTAATGGTTCCTTTCAGCAACAGCAACCATCTTCTTTTTTTAAACTTTAATTAAACTTCACTTATTGCTTTTTATTGTTGTTTTGTTTGATTTAAGATTTTCATGTAATATATTTTCTGGTTAGGTTACCGAAAGAGACATTGTCCTTACCAAGCCTATATCATTGGATGGCGATACTGTTTCAGATTACAGAGCTCCCAA
>JAOQMM010000008.1:1175468-1189895 GCA_027563515.1 Erythroxylum platyclados | reverse complement strand
CTAATTGTTAACACCCATTTCAAAATACTTTCATGGACAAGAGATATTCCTACTAGGGTATAAGTTGGGACATTACACTTCTTGTATTAGTTATAGAACCAAATCGAATCCTTAGAGAATTAAAAAGTAACTTCTTAATTTCAAGTAATAAAATAAACAGAAGTTTTTGATTAAATAACTGATTAACTGAAATTAACACGAAAATAAATTAAATCAACTAAAAATAAAAGTGATAAAGTCAAGATTATCAAACTCCGATTCAAGGAAAAGATATCATCTAATTGTAACATTGATCATTGATTTAAAAAGAATATTTTCACAATTCAAGCAGTTAGTCTGAAATATATTAGGATAGCCTAAATTAATTGGTTTAAACCCAGCATCCAAACCAAAACTTATCATTCATTAACTAGATGTGATAGCATTCCATATCAAATAAATAATAGCAATAAGCTTCGTGAAAAAGACTAAATCCTAAATTAAATAATCGAGATAGCTGCAATTATTCAACTCAGTTTTCTTGTTTATCATAAGTTAAATGTACAATTTCATAAATAACCTATTTGCTACTTGTATCATTCCTTCATGACAATTACGGATCATTGAATTCTTGGATAGTGATATAATAATCAATATTAAATTATATTGTCAGATTAATCAAATATTAATCATTCATGAAATATGTGAACTCAAAACAAAAAATACTTGAATTAAAATGAATAAAGTTAAGAACACAAAACCTCACAAGGGTAAAACTAGAATATTGAATCCTTTTGAATCGGAACGATTGAGTTTAGCCGCACATGGCTTTCGCTCTAATAACAAATTATAAGAAAGATAAAGAATTGCGAAAAACATAAAAAGAGAAAGCCTTTTTCTGTTGTGAGGAATGTACCTTTTATAGAGTTTTCTAATCTAATCCTAATCTGACTCTAACTTGTAAAGATTTCTATCTAAAACGAATCAACTTTCTACATGATAAGGATAAGGCGAAGTCTTCCAATCAAACTCCAACTCTTCACTTGATCAACATTATCCGCCGCAGCAATCTTTCACTTTATCTAAAATTTGTAATTATCATCAATGGAGTCCCAATTTGATGCAATCTCTACTTTTTATCTCCTAAAACAAAACAAATGTTAATTTTCATATTTAAGCACCAAAATAAATCTAAAACAAAGGAGATAATGTCAAATAATATGTTAAGATAACATCTTATTAATCGATTGTCTATGTGTCTATTATAATGGCGATCTGTCCTTCAATGCTCAACAATATTTTGAAAATTTCTTTCTTCTTATGCTTGTATATCTTGATAATGTCATTCTTTAACATATTCTGAGTTAAAACCTTACAGTGAGTTGCAAAACATCCTAAAATTTTTGGTATCAACTATAGATAGTGGATGTTCATTACCAATTACTATAGAAGCAATCAAAAATCTTGTTCTGTTGTTTTTATAAGATGTTGCAATTATTTCATTCTTCCTTCTCATAAGGTTAAGAGTAAAAAAAGTTGACTTCCTAATATGATCTTCTTTTTAGTACACAAATCCACATGTTTCTTTAAATGAGAGATTTTACCTTTGAACTTCCTGCCAACATCTTCTGACAGTATTTATATTCGTCTTTTTTCTATTATGTCCATTGGTCTAATCTTATTGAAGTGATTTCAAACTTTACTTTTCAATTGACCTAGACTTCTATCTTTACTGATATGAGATTAGAACTTTTTACTCCTGTCTCCGATACCGGATTACAACTCTCCACTAAAAGCATATGTTCATCCATTTGAAACAATCAGCATATAAATATATATGTTATTCATAATTATAATTGATAATTGATAAATATGGGAGAGAATAGGAGAACATAAACCATAATCATAAATTTAAAGTTTATCAGCGACTTACACAGTTACATACACCCGTATAATATGTGCCATGATCTCGACATGTATGTGACCATGATATTATGTCACACATTACATATGCATGCATGTGTTTTAGCAAATTTATATGGTCATGTACGCAGGTGTATATGTGATCGTGTAAGTCATTGTAAAATTTTTGTGCAAACTTACATGGTCACATATATAATAATATTTACATAGTCATATAAATGGGCATATTTATGATGGTGTAAGTTCTCAAAACTTCATAATCACTTACATGGCCACATACATGCCCGTATACGTCACTGCGTAAGCCCACAAAGACACTCCCCAGATGATAACCATCTCGAAAATATCAATATTTCACAAATTCAATCTTCAATCAAAACATTCAAAATCAAAATATGAAGAAGGAACTTTACCTTGGTGGGTAGGTGTTGAAGAAGTAAAAAAAAAAAAAAGACAGCGACAGCACAGCGAGGCGCACAACGAAAGAGCGGCAAACTAGTATGAGAGAGGGAGAGGGAGAGTCTGAAGAAGGTAAGGGAAGAAAAGGTGAGGGAAAGGTTGACCTATAATAAAACGACGTCATTTTTCATAATTAGAAACGAAACATCTTAGCACAAAACAATGTCATTTTATTTTAAATGCAAAATGATGTTGTTTAAGTTTTAAATTTTATCAGGCCTCAAGTTGGGCTTGGGCTTAATGGCATGAGCCGAAGCCTGAGCTGGAGCCCTGCTAGAGATTGACAAATTTTTAATTTTAAGGCCCGAGCCTAGGGCCTGACTAATCCAGGTTTGACCCATTGACCTCGATCCGGTCATCTCTAATCAAGTGTTAAAAATGATAATGAAAAATTTTCACTCATATTTAATTATCATATAATTTATTTTATAAAAAATTGATCAAAATTATTTTCAATGATTTATAGAGTAATTAATTTTAAAAAAATTATGAATATTTTTTATAATAAACATAAATTTACAAAAATAAAATTATTATATTAAGATCAATGAAACAAAATTAAATAGTTATTAAAGAAATTAAATATAAAAAACTATGTGATTTTAATAATAATATTTTAACTATTGGTAATGTTTTAATAATATCTTATTTCCTGTTTTTCTCATTCATGCTTGGTACCATTTAATGTGATGCTCCAATCACTCTTACGTCATAAGTATCCAAATTATTCCTAAAACATAATATTAATTATCAAAATCTTTATTAGTTCCAAAAAGAATGTTTGTCAGGTATAAAAGAATTTTATACAATCACAACTATCCGAATTGTTACACTCAAAAATTGTGATTTTGTTATTAAAAAAACTAAGAATTATCTAATTACCTTAAACTTACTCCGAGGTGAAGAAGTGTCGGTGTCATATAGGATCCTACCTTGGTCATTAATAAAACTAGTCTAACCAAAATTGTTGGGGAGTTATTTATCAAATTGCTGCGTCTATGAAGGTGATTTAGGAGTAAAATGAAAAGAAGAAAGCAGCAGATGTTATCGACCTACCTTAGATATTGATTGTTGAAGATGTCTGGTGCAATCAAGGACATGTGACATCTCATTTCAAAGTTTGGTCCCAAATCTTAAACAAACATTATACAAGAAAGAAAAGGAAAAATAGAAAAGTTTTATAAATTTATAAAAAAGAATATATTTTTAATTAATTATTTTGAAGCATATAATAAGTAGATGTCAGAATTATTATGGATCAACTTGAACATGAGTTATTATGAATAGTGTTAGAACAAAATCTCCACTAAAATCATATTAGTGAGAAATACATTGTTATTGATAATTTTTTAATTTGATTCAAGATTAAAGAAGAAAAGATTTTAAATTATGAATTAAATTTTGACAAATACACAGCAATTTAAAGTTGCCAAATTTGTGACATCTTAATATCAAATTTTTATCTAATATTTTAAAAACTAAACCGGAAGTTAAACCAGTAAGACAAGAGGTTTAAGGTTTAAAAGGTTCAATCGGTATTAGACTGTTATAAAACTTGTTAAAGATTAAATAAAATTAAAGAATTTGAAATTTGATTGAAAGAAATTGTACTTATCTATCAAAGAATTTGAAGTTTAATTAAAAAAATTATTCAATAAAATTAAACTAAAAAGTTGAAAACCTAACCTAAAAATTGGACGGTTCAAAGTTTTTACGGTTGAACTGACCAATCTATTTAAGTTTTTTAATCATTGTTTTTATCAAGAAAAAAGATAAAAATCTTTACAAACTTGTATAAAAATTACTATTGATTATTTTAAAATTTATAATTCTCTCAATTCTAAATTAAAGCTGAATATTAAAGCTGAATTTTATAGGATGATTACTAAGCCTTAACCAGTTAAAGTACTAAGAAAACTGATGAGAGTTTCTTATCAGTAACACTGAACATCTTTCAATCTTACGAGCTCTTCTTATCAGTAAGATTGAACATCTTCTCAATCTTAGGAAGAGCTCTTCTTATCAATAAGATTGAACATCCTCTCCATCTTAAGAGCTTTTCCTACCAATAAGACCGTACATCTTTTAGATGTATATGGCTTACTTACACAGTCCAGAGAGTACTGGGCTATATATCGATAGTCATGTGGGCTACTCTTAAGGAGTCTCTGGACTGGACAAAACTCGAAATATTGACGAAAAACACAGGGCTCCTCCTCCTTAAGGAGCCTCAATGGTGCTTGATCCACAAGTACTAATAATTAAATTAAGTCTGTCACGTAACTCAGGATAGCTTTTTTATTACTCAGCTGGCAAATCCTTCACTAATCTGCAAAGCAATTCACTTGGTTCAGCTGAAGAAAGTAAACAAATTAAATCGTTGTTTTTGGATTTTGCATCATCTTCCCTAATAACGGGATCATCTCTTGCATTGAAAATTAACCACAAAACCAGTCCACCACTCGGCTTCCAGGATGAGAACAATATCAACTTACAGGTAATAATACAAGAGGAAGAAAGTGAAACTGAAGCATTGAGCAATGAATAACAACAAAACAACACATTTAATTATAAAAAATATGAGAAATCTCTAATAAAAAATTAAAATAAATTAAAAATGAGAATATTATTAATAGAATCTCTAATCCATTGATTAAAAAGTCTATTTATAGATTAGATAAAACAACTGAATCTCAAAAAAAATTATGTCTTCTAAAAATTAAAAGTTCCTTTTGACGTGATTTCAAATTAACTCAGCGAATTATGAATTATGCAAAGCAGAGTTAGAAAGTTAGGAGCACTTGTTGTCTGAATGTAACTTCATCAAGGAGATTTGGGCACGACTTCAGGCCCTGCTAAACATTACTAGTCCTGTTTCTTCTTGAGAGGAAACTATCAACTAATCAGGACGACTGAAACTGTTGAATCAAGAACAATTGGAGTGCGATGATTTACAACATTTAGAACGAGATGAACCATTGGACTTTCAGACAACAAAACCGAAGCTCAACAGAGGTGTTCCAAGATATTGTTCTCCATAATAGACTGACCTTCAAAGCGAGAGGACTAACAAGTAATTTATTTACTAATATGAACCTGAGATGGTGTATATTTTGAGCACCCGAAACTATGAATTTTTGCTGTATGTTTTGTTCTCTAAGGCTTTGATTGTGAAAACACAGTTATTCTGTATCTTTTGTACTAACTAAATATGGTGTAGCTTTGTATGTACATGTATAGTATGAATGAAATACCAAATTAACTTTCCCAAAAAAAAAAACTATTTAAGTGTATATATTATTCATTTTTTCCTTGTAAAAATTCAGATAGTAAGTCCAAAATACGTTAGTCACACAAATCAGCCACAAATACTAACTTAGTATTTACAGAATAAGAGTAAAGATTCAAACTTCAATGGAGTCCAACCACAAATAAGCAAAGAAGGAAAAAAAGGGTACCTGAGTTAGGATAGTAAGCGTTCAAATCCAACTGAAGAGCAGTGTGAACGGTTCGTTGGGCTTTCTTGCTGTTAGCTGCGATTGGTAGTAAAGAATTCAAGTTAAGAGTTATGTACGAGTTTCATAATATAATTTAATTAAAATTCAATTTTTTTCAAATATTTGTAAGTTCATAAATAACGGATGTCATTTCAAATTCATTATAAAAATTATAAGTTCAATCTCAAACAAAATATAAATATTATTGCGATAATATTTACAAAATAAAGATGATAACTTTTAATATAATAAAATTAAAAATAATTAGACAAATTCATCAATTTCATAAGATGTTTATAATATATTATTTATATGAATATTAATTAACTTCAAATTTTAAATGATATCTAAGTTAAAGTAATTGAAAATATATTATAATTATTAGGTTGAAGAGAACTTTTTATTTTTATATAATTTAAATTTTTTATATTTAATTTTCAAAATCTAATCTATTTGTTGTTTAAAATTAACTTATTCAAGCTTAGGTGGAAGACGAAGAAGACCCCTATCGGGAGGTCTAAGCCATTAGTGAGATACTATTATGAAAGAGTTATAATTTTAACTTTGTGTTAGGACCTACGAGCCAAAGGACAATCTTAAGCATGCAATTTCTATAGGTTGTAGGTCTCTTAAAAGGTAACAAAGACATGTAAAGGTTTCCTGGGTCAAATAGAGATTGATTCTTAAGTGCAAAGGTAGAAGGGAGGTTGATTGCAAGACTCACCCGTAGAGTACAGATGAAATTTAGCTTTAATGATCCGATGGTGTTGAGTGAAAAGACTGTCGCTCGATGAATAAAAGTTACTCTAAAGATAACCGACTAATGTTCCCCAAGAATTCACATTGACTAAAAGGCTTAGCATCTTAATGTCAACTTTTCGTTATTTGGGATATAGTATGCTCCAAGGATTGGGTTGTTGGCTCATTAAAGTGGTATTTGAGCAAGTTTTAAAACATCGTGTGACAGTTCAGTTCATATCCTACATAATATTTCAATTTTATATTATAAATTAGACATATTCTATATTAATTATCGAACTTTTAATCATTATAAATAAAATTGAAAAATTTTACTTAAAGATTTATTTAAATAATGTATATTTTAAAAATATTGTATTGGATATTATTTACAATTTAAATAATTATTCAAATTTATTCATCCTGATTTTTGCATAACAAAGTCATTGGACCACATGATAAACAATCAGTTTAATAAAATTTTTGATTTACCTTAAGTGATACAAATTTCTTTTATTCTTCACAATAAATCTATGCAAGAACAAAGATGTGTCATGTATATTAAATGTACTTAAGTGTTTTGCTAAAAGTTATGTAAAATAAAATAAAAATATTTAATAAGGTAATTTTCAATAAATTATAGTAATATAAACTCATAGGAGTCAGTTATTTAACAGATTCTCGAAAGATTTTTTTTTCCTAAATTTCCTTTTTGTTTGTAACTACTTTCCGATTTTGTCCTTTTTTCGTCCTAAAAAGTTCAAAAATCCCCCGAAAGTAGGGAACATGAACTAGTCCATGTCCGAATCTTAGCAAAACCTGAAGTGGCGTTAGTACCTTTTGCCCTTGTGTTGCACTTACTCAAAGTTCGTATCTTTATCAAGAGTCCCTTGACTAAAGCCAAAGTCTGTCAGTTTAGACCCTCTGACCCCTCTCTCTATCCTCTAAAGAATCTAGGGTTTTTCAGCACTGAATCTTCTTGTATGACTTGTTAGGTAAGAGAATTCACTTGTTGCTTATTTGGGCTTCTGAGGTTTGGTGCTCTGTCTTTCCCTTTGTATCGCTTTTATATTGTTGAACAAAATCCTTCTTTTTAGCTTAAAGCTACCAAATTTGGTCCGTTCTACTTCACGGGCACTTGGAACTCTGCTTGGTTGCATTCTTTTATTTGTTTATTTGTACTGGGTTTTGCTTACTTTGATTTGTTGATTTTGGTTTTATGTCTATGATGTTTACTGTAATATGGTTGCGCGTTGTTCTGTTAGGCTCTGTTTATGCACTATGGCAATTTAGTAGTTAACTGGGTATCTGTTTAATCTATTTTTGTTACGTTTTGAGAAAAGGGTACATAGGTGAAGGAAAGTTCGAAACTTTTTAGTGTTTAATTTTCTGTAAGCAAGAAGTCTGGAAGTGGTCAAGTTTTTGCCTTTTCCTGCTTTCTGGTACTCTAGAAGTTCTGATAATTCTTGTTTTGCAGAATGGTGGGTCAAACTGGTGTGGGCATGAAATTCTTCTCATGTTTCTTTACCTGTTGCTTCACATTGATATACTTATTTGCTCTGTTTAACTTCATTTGAACTCGTTGCCTCTGCATTTTAACTATTACAAACTTAATAGCTTCTTGGTACCTGATGGTAATTATTAATTTGATATTCTGAGGTGACTCGTAACTGCCACTTGCAGTGAAACTTTCACCCAAATTGAAGGTAAGATGGGGTTGGGTTGTATTTGCAGGGTGCGACTCTAGTCAATATACTCTCTGTATATCTGATGAAATGAGACGTTGTAAACCAAGTTGTTATCTTCATTTTTCTTGATAGCAGTTGATTGTTGACAGTCTCAATGTAGATGCTCTAATTAGCAGCTTCTGATTGCATGATTCGGTTTATGCTGCAAATATGATTCTTGTGCATGCCATGGTGAAGATGTTGCTGTTTTACGTATATAATATTTCTTGTGTTATTCTTTTTGTTATGTGAAGGATGGTCTGACTTTCAGGCACCAAGTGGGATGTCCTGCTAATTCTCTATTTTGGATAGAGGAAGATAACAGCGTTTTATGGTTATGGCGACTGAAAGTCTACTTAGAATGCATTCACATAAAGAAGCTGTGGTTTTTGTATCATCTACTCCTGGTATGTCTGGGGAGAATTTGGGGTTGCTTAGGAACAGTCAAAGGTTTCATGACATTGGACGAGATGCAGTCCCAAATCGCAGTGGAAGTGCACCTCCTAGCATGGAAGGTTCATTTTTGGCTATAAGTAATATTATTTCCCAGGAAAACTTTAACCAAGATTCATGCGATGGGGGCTTACAAGATGTTGTTCGAAGCTTTGATACAGGAAAGCAATTAAGTTTGACTTTTCATGGTTCCAATGCCAACTCAAATGTTAGGCTTCCTACACCACCCATTCTGAATGAAAACCGACATGTGGGGCACCATACTGGTAGATTTGGTAGTAACTGGGGACTTGCTCCAGTAGGTGAGAGTGATAAGAACTCCTTGCATGTGTCACAACCCATCCTTTCTACACATAGGGAAGAAACCGAGGATGAATGCTCACCGCAGCAGCCATGTGGTGATGTGGTCGGGAGAGCCAATGGCTTTTGGTCTGGAGAGCATGCTGCTTCATTGGCAGGGCAGCCCAGAATCTTGGTTGATTTAATCCGGGTATTAATTTCATTATTCATTCATTTCCTTCAGCCACTTCCTTTACTCTGACGTTGAATCATGTCCTTGAATGTATTTATGTAAAATTGTTTGCTGTTTTGAGGGCTTATAGGTTATGTGCCTTGGATTTTGAATTAGCTTACAAAATGATAGCATTAACATGCTGCAAATGGATGTGCTTGTGCTGATGGATAACTCCAGAGCTTCTGAAAGTTGTTGCTTGTTTCTTTATCTTAGTTTTATATTTGCACAAATTTTTTCTTAATCTGGGTCTATAACGGACCAACTAGGCTACAGAGTAGTAACCCCCCTAGGTATCAATCTTCTAACCTCCTACCTGAGAATGAGAAGCTGTACTGCTGTTGTCTTGTCACGAGGCTGCTGGTTTGCCTTAGGGTATAAATATTTCTGAGGTATCAAATCTTACAAAATATGCTGAGTGCCGGCATACAATTGCTGTGCTTGTGTGTTCTTTTGATGCTATTCATACCTTTGTTAAGAGTTTTAATCCTGTACTTTTGGTTTTCATTCACAAATCAGTAGCCTCTTGCCAACAAATTAGAAATCTCGTGGGAAATGGCAGGATATATGCAATTATGATGACCAGTACATATGACTGGATTAAGTTCTGAATAATAAGAAATGCCACTTTCTTTTGCCCAGAAGATTTGTGCTAAAGAATTTGTGTTTAACTTGATCATTATTTAATGCATGAGTATATGCTTGAGTTAAAAGCACCCCCACTGTCTCTCTGCTGATTATAGTTGCATTTCTCGTTTGGAAAGTGAATCTCTGAATTGTCTTATTTGTTGCCTTTTTGCTTGCCACTTCAAAATTGCAAGACCTGAAAATCTAATTGTCGACTGCAATTTGCAGGATGATTTCCCCCACATCTCATCGCCCATATATAACCAGTCTCATTCCTTAAGTTCTGGAACTACAGATGAAGTGACTGATCATAATGGTGACTATAGTTTTCATGACCCTGTTAGGCCATCGAATACAGTTGCATCAGCTCTAGTTACAGAGCGGGTATCACCATCAATGAATACTGATGACTCGACTACTAGTGTTTCAAGCTCATTGTCTGTTCACTGTACAGGAACCATAAAACTAAAACCCTCGCGTCATAAAGAATATTCAAGTTGTGCTAATGTTAGTGTTGTTGAATCTAAAATGAAAGATCTAATTGTGTCTGGCCTTGCTAATTCCAAAGAGCAGAGAAATCAAGAACAATGGCATCACAGCTATCACAACAGTATGCTTCACCCCCATATGTACCAGCAACGTGGTAACTCATTTCAAGTTCAAAGTGACAAATCTCAAGTAGGTTCTCAAGGAGTGAATTCCTCATATCATAGCACGGATCCATCTCTACATGGCCAGCCAAAGTTTTCAGCAGAGGTACAGCCACTATTACAATCATCTGGGTTTACACCTCCTCTATATGCAAGCGCAGCAGCCTACATGGCTTCACCGAGTACATTTTATCCTAGCCTACAGGCTTCGAGTTTTTATTCTCCACACTATGGACTAGGGCCATATACTCTAAATTCAACAGTCATTCCTCCATTTGTGGCCGGATACCCACCTCAGGGTGCTGTTCAGATGGCAGTTGATGGTTCTGTTAGTCCTAATATTAGTTCAAGGGTGTCTGGGGCTTCAGCTGGGGGAGTCAGTACACATGGAGCTGACCTTCAACATTACAACAAGTTCTATGGACAGCTTGGATATGCAGTTCAACCTTCATTTGCAGATCCAATGTATATGCAATACTATCAACAGCCTTACGGGCCATCATACAGCATTTCAGGTCAACTTGATCCATTAGCTTTGGGAACTAGTGTTTTTGGGAACCAAAATAATACTCCTGACCCCAAAAAAGGATCTGAAGCTGGCTCTGGTCCGGATGACCCAAAATCACAACATCAGAGGAGCATAATGAACATTATGAACCAAACTAGGTGGGGGATAACAAATCCTCATTACACTGGGAACTCTCCAAACATGGGAATAATGATGCCATTCCCATCATCCGTTGCTAACCCAGTCCTGCCTGGATCTTCAGTTGGGGGAACTGGTATTTCTGGAGGGAGAAATGAAGTGAGATTTAACCCTGGTTCTGGTAGATATCCTCCTGTGTATTCTGGATGGCAAGGTCCAAGATCAGAGGCTTTTAGTGACCCTAATGTATATAATTTTCTTGAGGAGCTCAAATCTGGAAAAGGCCGCAGATTTGAACTATCTGATATTTCGGGGCATATTGTTGAATTTAGGCAAGTGCACACTTCCTATGCATTTCTTTGTTTCTATTTTTGTGTTTGAAAATCCAATGTTGAGACTTTTACATTTCAGTGCTGATCAACATGGGAGTCGATTTATCCAACAGAAGTTAGAAACTTGTAGTTCTGAAGAGAAGGCATCTGTCTTTAAAGAAGTTCTTCCATACTCTTCCAAGTTAATGACTGATGTTTTCGGTAACTATGTCATTCAGAAGGTGTGCATTCAAAATAGTCATATTTGTAGTCTATTCACAACTTCATATGTTGACTGTGGTAATGCCCACATATTTTGGTATCGTTTGTTTATAGTTCTTTGAGTATGGAAGCCCGGAGCAGAGAAAGGAGCTTGCCAATCAGCTTGCTGGACAGATTCTGCCTCTCAGCCTGCAGATGTATGGCTGTCGTGTAATTCAAAAGGTATAAGTGATGGAATATGGTAGTCTCATAATTTTTATTGTTTTCCATGTCCCGAAAATAGAAGAGTACAAGAAAATGAAACCTGGATCAAATCAAGCTAATTTTTCCATATATATACATTAAGAAACATATAATGTAATTTGCTAATTTTTTCCAATTTTGTTCGATAAGATGACCAACTTTAAGTCATAGGTTGAGGCCTGAATTTACTAAGATATTTACATGGATCTGTTGTTTTATATGCCTGGTGGAATGAACCCGTCTTGGCTTGCCACTTGCTGATTGAGATGGAACTGGTTTAATCACCTTTCTAGGATTGCAAGGTGAACGTGTGAATGGATGAGAGGGTGAAATTTAATGCTTCTTGTACCAAAATGCAGATCAGTGAAGTTGTCAAAACCTACTTTGATGATCTTAAGGGTTTTATTCTTTATCTATCTTCTTATTGTACCGGGATTTTTGTTCAATGACTCTTTCCTATTCTGAATCTATGCCACTTTTTTTTTTATGTTTTAAAAATGGTATTTATATTAAGCTGACATGGTTCTAGGCACTTGAAGCAATTGAGCTTGAACAAAAAGCACAGCTCATTTGCGAGCTAGATGGACATGTTATGAGATGTGTGCATGATCAGAATGGCAATCATGTGATCCAAAAGTGTATTGAGAGTGTTCCAGCAGATAAAATTGAATTTATTATCTCTGCTTTTTGTGGTCAAGTGGCAGCACTTTCTAGACATCCTTATGGTTGTCGTGTCATACAGGTATATTTTACTTGAATGATGTGTTGAAAGGTGTTGCTCTGCTTTTTCTTCCCTTCTTTTCTTGTACAATCCTTGCAAACTTTGTTGGTTTGATCCATGCAGAGAGTTCTGGAACACTGTGCAGACGAGCTGCATTGTCAGTTTATCGTTGATGAGATCTTAGAGTCTGTTTATGTTCTTGCCCAGGATCAGTATGGCAATTATGTGACTCAGGTAGGTCTTGCTTCTTATTACCTGGAACCTTTATCTGCTCATTTTCTTCCAAAAAAAAAAGATTGTGCTTTGTGAAATTGACAACATTTTTGAGAGGCAACTCAATTCTTATTGCTAAAAAGCTATTGATAATGTGCTAACCCTTTGTGACAACATGTTTTAAATGGTCTATAGACCTGAACTAGACTTTCTTTCCATTCCCAACTCCTAGTTAGAAGAGATTGTTGACACCTTTAACATATCGTCTCTGATACAAGAGAGCAATTTGGTAGTTTGCATCTTTTATATTCAATTATTTGTGTATCTAATATGGATGTCCCTCCTTGCAAATTTCAATCTTTTGGAACAAACTTTTGTGACTTAACACCTTAATCCGACATGAAGTCCATCTTTAAATTGTGGGAACACTTGTTACTGAATGTTTATTCTTTTCTGACAGCATGTTCTGGAAAGAGGAAAGCCTCGTGAAAGATGTGAAATCGTTAGCAAGTTGTTGGGTCATATTATCCAACTGAGCCAGCATAAGTTTGCTTCCAATGTCATCGAGAAGTGCTTGGAGTATAGCAGTGCCGCTGAAAGGGAGCAAATAATTCAAGAGATACTTGGACATAAGGAGGGGAATGATAACTTATTAGTAAGTCCAAAAGTTTTTTATAATGAAGTCAAAACTATAATGTGGAACCGGTTAATATGATTGACTTGTTTCCTGATTTGGTTCGTATTAGCAGACAATGATGAAAGACCAGTATGCGAACTATGTGGTCCAGAAGATTCTCGATACATGTAGTGATGCTCAGAGAGCAATGCTACTTAACCGTATAAGAATGCATGTTAATGCTTTGAAGAAGTACACATATGGGAAGCATATCGTTGCTCGGTTTGAACAGCAATTTGGAGAAGGTACATGCTTACACAATTTTTTGCAACTTCTCTTGATAATCTTTTCAACATTTTTGTTGCTAACTGTTTAATTATTTTTTTTTGCCTTTTACCTGTGTATCGTTGTCTGATTATTTCTGTAGCATTTGCTTACCCCATTTCCACAGTTTTCATCCTTCTGCTATGTATCTACCCCTTTTCATTATTTCTTGGTTGTTGAGTATGACGGTGATTAAACCGGGAAGTTCAACACTTGCACACATAGCATAATTTTGGTAAATTGTTTTTATTGATGAAATATGGATGTCTGCTTCTATTTTCCTGTGCACGGTACCGATAAGAATAAACCGTGCTTGTATTATGGTGTTTTCCCGATATACTTTTTCTGCTCTGAGAGTGAAGTACTACCACGATTTCGATGCAGATGCACCCTAATCAGAAAGTGCACATGTGGGATGGAAAACCTTGCGGCTTAATATTCTTTGAACGATTGAAAGGAGCAGCAAGATCCTTTGACTAGATAGTGTTGCAAGTGTTTTATCTTGGGAACCTTCCACAGTAATATCAGCTTGACATTGTAAAGTAAGTAAATATGTATTCCTTTTAT
>JAOQMM010000008.1:1153891-1169022 GCA_027563515.1 Erythroxylum platyclados | reverse complement strand
TTATTTAATAAAATTTATTATATTAAATATTATTTTATTATATAATAAATAATAAATATTATTATAACGAAAACGAGTCATAGCCTCCATAATTATACAACTCATTTTGTTTTCTCATTAAATGAGTCTCAGAGTACGTCTTGAATTTAATTATTCAAAGGTCTACACCATCCCACCTGACATGTTCCTCTCTTTCAGCGACAATAATCTCTGAATGTATCAACCTTTCTTGATTATCAAAAATAGAATTTGTTCAATTAAGATTTAGTGTCAGATCCTTGCCAAGCTCAACCCCTTTACGAAATTTTGCTGATTAAACATTTAATCACAGGACTTATAAAACATAGTCAACTTTGGAAAAAAAAATTATGTCAAGACAAAACATTTAAAACATAGATCCAAACGTTTTTCGCTAATCATAACATTTTGAAATAAACTATAATTTAAATCATTATGCTTAGATAATTTCTTAATCTTTATTTATATTCCAATATCTTTTCCTATCCACTCACTTTCTAGACTATCATCTTTCTTTTTTTCTCCAATAATTTCTCTTTCATTAGAGAATTTATTATTACAATTATTATAATATTTTGTTTTTTAATCAATATTTTAAAAAATAAACTAGAAGTTAAATCGGTAAAACAAGAAGTTTAAGGTATAAAAAGTTCAACCAATATTAGACTGTTATGAAATTAGCTGAAGATTTAATAAAATTAAAGAATTTAAAATACGATTAAAAAAATAATCCTTACGTATTAAAAAATTTGAAGTTTAATTGAAAAAAGATTATTAAATGGAAATTTTTAATTGAAAAAAGATTGTTAAATGAAAAATAATCGATTTATTTTTATTTTTAAAAATTTATTAATTAATTAACAAATTGATTAATTTTTAACAATGAGAGTTATTATAGTAAATCGAACTGAAGAGTTGAAAAACTGAATCAAAAAGTTAAATAGTTAAAGATTATTACAATTAAACCGGCAAAACTGGTTGAGTTTTTAATTCAAATTGATACTTAAACTTTTATTTTAATTACACATAAATTTCAAAATTTTTGTTTTTGTTAAATTAAACTCAATTTTTTTAAAATTTTCATCAAACCTTTATTCCAATAATATAATTAATTTATATTACATGCTTTATCAAGCTAACAACTATTAAAATTTTGATATATTAGAAATCAGAGTAAATTTAATTAATTATGCTAAATAAATAAAGTATGAAAATAAAAAATTTTGAGGTGAATTTGTTACAATTAGAAAATTAAGATTTATTTACATTGGAATAAAATTTGTATGATTAATTTGAACTTAATTTTATAATTTACATTTCTAGCATTATTTCGTCTGTTTAATGCATCTCCCACAACACGTGTAAGCTTAAGCTCTAGTTCCCATGGAAGATCCCCTCTATCTTCAAGAACGCGGATCTCTTTCTATAAGAAGATGAGAAGCAACCATTTTCACTCTTCTATTCGGAGCTAAACACCCAACTCCGAGTCTCTCTCTCCAATAAACCATGATTACTGGTAAAGATATATACGATGTTCTTGCTGCGATTGTGCCTCTATACGTTGCCATGATACTAGCCTATGGCTCAGTGAGGTGGTGGACGATTTTCACACCATCGCAGTGTTCTGGGATCAACCGTTTCGTTGCAGTTTTCGCAGTTCCATTGCTCTCCTTCCATTTCATCTCTTCCAATGATCCTTATGCAATGAACTATAGTTTCATTGCGGCGGATTCTTTGCAGAAGGTGGTCATTCTTGGAGCTCTCTTTCTTTGGCAGGCACTTAGTAAACGTGGAAACTTGGAGTGGATGATAACACTCTTCTCTTTGTCAACTCTACCTAACACTCTTGTCATGGGAATCCCACTTCTGAAAGCCATGTATGGAGATTTCTCCGGCAATCTGATGGTCCAAATTGTTGTTCTGCAGAGTGTAATATGGTACACTCTCATGCTCTTCATGTTTGAGTATAGAGGAGCTAAACTGCTCATCTCTGAACAATTTCCTGAGACTGCTGGTTCTATTACCAGCTTTAGAGTTGATTCTGATGTTGTGTCACTCAATGGAAGAGAACCATTACAAGCTGATGCAGAAATCGGTGATGATGGTAAGCTCCATGTGATGGTTCGAAGATCAGGTGCCTCTTCAGTAGTTTCTTCGTTCAAGTCTCATGGACGCAACTCGTTAACTTCAATAACTCCAAGAGCTTCCAATCTTACCGGTGTTGAGATCTACTCTGTACAATCTTCACGAGGACCAACCCCAAGAGCTTCTAGCTTTAATCAAGCTGATTTTTACGCCATGTTCGCTAGCAAAGCACCAAGTCCAAAACACGGATACTTTGGTGATGTTTACTCAATTCAATCATCCAAAGGTCCAACACCAAGGACTTCAAATTTTGACGATGATATGTTGAAGAAAGGGAAGAAACGTGGAGGCAAGAGTATGAGCGGTGAGTTGTTTAACAATGGTGATCTGGTTCCTCCATATCCGCCTCCAATTCCGATGTTTTCAGGGTCTAGCACAAGTGATGCTCATAGGAAGAAGGAAACTGGTGGAGTGCCCAACAAAGAGGTCCACATGTTCGTTTGGAGCTCAACTGCTTCGCCGGTTTCTGAAGGAAATCTAAACAGTGCTGACTCCTCCAGAGCTGGTGGGTTCCAACAAGAGAATGCTGCTTCAAAAGGTGCTTGAACCATAATTTGGTAGTGATTAGTCGCTTGATCTAAAAAGTTTACAATTACAACAAAAATTCTTGAGTTAAATTGTTGATGCAGCTATGCAGGAGTTGAATGAAAAAATGAGTCCTGGTGGGAAAATCATTAATGGAGAGAAAGACATGGATTTAGAGGATGAATCATCCAAGCTGCCAACAAGTGGGTCTCCATTCACATGCCAAAAGAAGGTAGACATGGAAGGAGAATTAGGAACAAGGAAGAATCAGATGCCACCTACAAGTGTCATGACAAGACTCATACTTATTATGGTGTGGAGGAAGCTTATCAGAAACCCCAACACTTACTCAAGCCTCCTGGGGGTTGTCTGGTCTCTGATATCCTTCAGGTACTTAAATTTTCTTGGTCCAAAGTCACATGTTTGATCTTTTCCTTCTAATTTATTCTTCTCATCACCACAAAACTCTATCTTTCATGTGATTAATTAAGAAAACAAAACTGTTTAACATATCAGAAACTCTTTATCAACCGTTTTTTGGAATTGTGTTTCCAGGTGGAACGTCCAAATGCCATCAATCATTAGTGGATCTATAGCAATATTATCGAACGCAGGTCTAGGAATGGCTATGTTCAGTTTAGGTACATAATTTACTTTCACAATTGGATCCAGAATAGTAGAAAAGATCAAACATTCCCTTCCCTTTTCTGATATACACTTAACAAAACCTGTAAAACTGCTTAACAGGATTGTTCATGGCATTGCAACCCAAGATCATAGCTTGTGGAAAATCTGTGGCAACTTTTGCCATGGCTGTCAGGTTCCTGACTGGCCCTGCAGTGATTGCTGCGACCTCCATAGCAGTCGGCCTTCGAGGTGTCCTTCTACACGTAGCAGTAGTACAGGTAAATGTTAAACATGTATATCATAGATTTTATCAACACAAATTTTTACAAGTTCCTTAACCAGTACTAACAGGATTTCATTGATTACTTATTTTCAGGCGGCTCTTCCTCAAGGGATCGTTCCTTTTGTATTTGCCAAGGAGTACAATGTACACCCTGACGTACTTAGCACAGCGTAAGTGTTACCATTATTCCATACAACAAACACTAGTTCAGTTTCTAACATCACAAAACTTATAAAGATGTATGTTTCCATGGAGAAAAAAGGGTTATAATATAACAAAGGTAAGCTCTTTCTTTGCAATTTTTTGCAGGGTTATCTTTGGAATGTTGATTGCTTTGCCGATCACAATACTCTATTACGTGCTTCTTGGGATTTAAGTTTGATGAAGAAAAGAGCAAATATAAACATACTACAGTATATCAAAGCAAGCTTTTCGGATAGCTGAACGAGCTAGAATGAAGAAATTTCGCGATCTAACGAATTAGAATATGCTATAAGCCAAAATTTAGACGTTGGATCGAGTGCCAATTACACGTAGAGGTGTATGCATGTTCATCTGCAAGATAACCACTGTATTTTCGTTATATATTTTAGTATATATAATATATATTAGCATGTGGAAGACACTGCCTAGCTTTTTTTTCCCTTGGAAAATTTTCATGTGAATGCTTGGATGTGTAGTTCCAAAACTTGCCGGTTTAAATTCATTGTTTGGTCGAATCTATGGCCAGATCAGAGCAGTCTCATCATCTTCTTCATTTTTCAGTGGGATCACATGGCCTTTTAGTTTAACTATTATTTCCCGACTTGGATTCTTGCTGTTGCAATGCTGCAGATACAAGAACCGGCGACAAATTTGGATTTTGTTACGTAGCAGAACTGATATGGACAGATTTATTTGTCTGTGTGTTTAGACATTGAGATGCTTAGGAAATTGTGCATGCATCAAAGTTTTCACACCTTGACGAGCATGCCAATTGATCGTCAAGTCATTAAATAATTTTCTTTGTAAACAAATGAGCCGACAACTTGCATCACTGACAGCAGACGCTCTGGTCACGTGACAACTTCTTTGTCTATTTGACGTTTCTACTTCAATAAGCCCCGGCCCGAACATTTGGAAGAGCCGGTCTGAATTGACTTTAGTTTAGTTCAACTCGAATGGAATAGTAACAATAGTTTAAGTCTATTTATTTTAAAATAATATTATTTTTAATGTAATTAATATAATTATATTCTTTTAATCTTAAAATTTTTAATAAAATTAATATTTTAAATTAAATTAATATTATTTTAAGAAGAAAAGATTTGGCTTATCAATTTTTTTAACGCGAGCTTTTAAATAATTTCTTATATTTGAAATTGATTTAAATTTTGATTAATTTAAAGATAATTTGTTAACTTGGAATTAGATTAAACTGTTTTTATTACCCTGACATTAATCTATGTTAAATAATGATTAAAAACTTAGACCGAATCAGCCAGTTTAGTCGTAAAAATTTTGAAGTAACTAATTTTTGGGTTTAGTTTTAAATTTTTTAGTGCAATTTATTTTAATAACTTTTATTGTTAAAAATTGACATAAATTAATCAATTTTTATTTAATAGTATTCTTTTTCAATTAAATTTTACATTAAGGATAATCTCCTTCAATCATATTTTAAAATATTTAATTTTATTATAACATAATACCCATTAAACCTCTTAAATCTTAAATCTTTTATTTTACTCGTTTATTTTTCAGTTTAATTTTTAAAAAATTGATCTTAAATTCTTAAATCCTTTTTCAAATGCTATAAATCTTATTTCAGAATTTGCATACTCTTTATACTAAATCTACTCTAATGTCGGCTGCTAATTAAGATCTAGATTTGTTTTTGCAACCTAAATAGAGATTTGGTTTGATTTTACAAATTTTTGAGATTTTCTTGGGAAGGGTCACCCTTCATATGTGGCTCATTCGGATGAACAAGTTGATTATGGCGAGACAAGGTTTCTCTAATATTCATTATTGTGGAGCAGAAGTTTAAAATAGAAAGAAAATTTCCGCTAAAAGTAAATTGATGTTTTTATAGACCATTACTAATAAATTATTTGAGCTAATTTTAATTATTAAGCTAGTGCTAATTCAAAGGGTCGAATTCAAATTCAATCCAAATGATTTAAAAATCTCCATCAAAATATTATTGTTTCGATTTAATTATTTGAAATAACTTTTTTTTATTAATGGAATGAACTTGAAATAAATGTCATCTTATTTTTTTTATTTTCACATCTTTTATTTAATAGTTTATTGAAGTACAGAAATAATTTAAATGATGTTAATTATAATAATCATGAAAATTATAAAAATAATGACTAAGTATTTTTCTTTTTGTAATCCTTAATTTTCATGTTCCAAAGGAGATAGCATATGAATCATTATGTTCGATCTCTTCCTTTTAATTATTTTCTCATGACCACAAAACTCTTTTTCATGTGATTAATTAAGAAAACATAACGTGCCAAAGTTGAATAGCTCTCTTTCTGTTGCACTTGGAATTTGTATGCCAAAATGTTCATATTTGTGCTTGGTTACTCAAGAACATCAAATATAATTCCCTTTTTCTTATCCACTTGTTTTAAATTATAATTAAAGTAAATACATTATCATTTCCCTGCAACAATTATGCTCAATCCTAAGTAAAAAGTTGATATTCTGGAGATATATCGTGTTTCCAGGATCGACACCAATATTATCGGACGCCGATCTAGGAATGGCTATGTTCAGTTTATGTACGTAATTTACTCACAGATTGGATCCAGAATGATAAAATAAAGATTGAACATTCCCTTTCTTTTTCTGGTATACAATTAACTAAGCCTGCAAATTTGCTTAACAGGATTGTTCATGGCCTGGCAACCCAAGATTATATGGCGAAGGCAACTGTTGCCATGGCCGTCAGGTTTTTGACAGGCCCTGAGGTTATTGCTGCGACCTCCATAGCAGTCGAACTTCGGGGTGATTTTACATATATAGAACTTGGCTATTTTAGAATTACATTAAGCAAGAGTTTAATGCTTTCGGGGTTTAAGTTTGATACACTTTATTAGATTTAACCTAGATCGATCTGCGAGAGTATTCATGACCAATAGCCGCTTATAGATGTTCATGAACATATTCTATTGCCTCTCTGGAAAGTCAATGACTCTATTTGATTCAAAGTAGAGCTGATTTTATACGTATTCTCTGCATTCCGTAAGCCCTATGGATGAGACGAAGGGTTAAGAAGACAATAGAATTTGGTGCTCTTTTCTAGTGCCATTGCATGTGATCTGTCGTACCTTTTATAAGCAGAAAGAAAGTGTTCGCTTCACTGAAAAGCTTCTTGTTCTTTGAATATATGCCCGTGCCTGGGCTAACCTGATTTGACCCTAACAAGTAGCTTATAAATAGTTGGATAGAGCTGCAGCTCAAGTATATGGGACAAAGAACGATAGCATATGTGTACATACATAGTTGAATGTGTGCAAGTATTGTCTCGAGAGGTCTTCCATGGTGAGATAGTGAGTAGGTTTGAGCCAAGGATGACTTGCCGGTATGCATTTTGTGGATCAAATGTGTGCGTGTCTCACTGATCTTGCTTGTTCTGGGAAGTCATCCTTGGTTCTAGCTTGCTCTCTTTTCTCTCATGTCAGCCTCTGGAGATATTTTTGGCTCTAACATAATCGAATTGGTAGAGTTTGCATCGACTGTATGCATATGGTTCTTGTTCTTGATTGTGTGTGCGTGTGTTGTAAGTTTCATTTTTTCCACTTGCTATTTGTAGCTCACCAGCAGAGAAAACTCAGATTACACAGGTATTTTCATTTACATATAATTTAAGATCTTACATAATGACATTTATTCTCTATTTTTGAGAAAATCAAAGTCTCTTTACTTATTAAAACTTTGAATTAGAATATTTGGATAGAATACTATATATAAATTGAGTCAAATAAATAAAAATAAAATGAATTAAAAAATTTGTCACCAACTTTAAAATAAATTTAAAATTGTAATAGATTATGTAATAACAAAAATAAAAGATCTTTTATTGGACATGTTTCATTGCAAAAATCCATTTTTTTTAAATATTCCATAAGAAAATCTCTATTTGTCAAGACTTCTTCCTACTTAAAAGTTGAGAAATTTTCATGATGATAATTAATTAACCAAAATCTAAAGATTGAAATTTTGTTTGTAATTGGAATCACATGAATGATAGTACGTCAAATTAATCTATACGTTTGATAGAAATTGGAGAAAGATGGAAAGTTTCAAGCTTGAATACCAAAAAAGACAAAAATCATAAAACATTGCATTTATGAGACGGAATGACAAACTTCTATATGTACATCATATGCAAGATTAGTAACCCAGAACTGGTCTCTATCTCTATATGCAAGAACTTGAAACTGGAGTTTACTTCAAATTCATGATCAGCCGAGTGCTGTAAACAAATGTGCTCCTAATCCTATTTCTAAAGTTAGAATTCAGATCAAAGGCCACAGAAATGTAGATGTAAAGAATTCTGATTCAAGCAAAAAATCCATTCTCGTGGAAGCTGGTAAGTCATCTTCACAAAGACGGTGTTGAAGGGCAACAATTCAGGGATCCGATGTTGGCGAAATGTTTAGCGCAATCTGGAGGAAAACATCAAACAGAATCCGGACCGTAGCTTTCACAACTATCTCCATTTTCTTTGCTTAACCTTGATTTTGGTGAAGAAGGTTCTCTTGGAGATAATTTCCCTGATTGCACCTTAAAAGTCCGCAGATTGAGGTAAGTGTAAGCAGACATACCAAGAATAGCTGTGAATGCCCCGCAGATACTGGTGGCACCAGGGTTGGAGCTGAAGAGGTAGTAACTTCCGAGGAGCACAACGCATGTCTTAAACTGACCAAGAACCACATGCGAAACAGCAGACGTAGCACTGGAAAGTGAACAAGATGAAGTCAATGATGTAAGATACCACAGACATTTTCAAGCTACAATAGCCTGCATAGAATCATTTCTGTAATAATTTCCAATGAAGATTTTAAACCAAAGCAATATATTGGTAAAGTTCTCAGTTGTAAGCTCCCTCCCTATCCAATGCTTCAGCTGTACCACCTAATCCCCCAATATATAAGTACATCTTTTGTCTAGCACATTCCTTCTGTCTGTCAGATTTTTCATATTCATATATTGTAGCCTTTTATCTCCACCTTTGCACTCAATATCACTGTTCATCAATTTTCTTGCCACTGATGCATAAAAGGAGAACTTCGGACCAGTTACGTAAACTAATGTTTCAACATATTCTGATCAATGAAGGTTAGTTGGTGAATCTAAAAAGTCGAAAGAATGTTTGCAATTTACTAGTCAGACCTCCCCAAAGAAAACATGTAGCCAAGATCGATAAGAATACATAAGGCCATCAATTTGGAAGTACTCCCCCTTCGGAAAAGGTATGGGTAACTGAAATTTTAAAATCTGGACATAATAAACACTAATCTCGTGTTCTATGTCGTCTTGACCACATCATATCCCACAAAACACCAGAATTACAGACTATGATATAGTTGGCAGTAATATATACATTCGGCGAGTTGCAATACAAGGACAAGGGGCAAGATCCAGTTGTATTTATGGGTTGTAATATTTAAGAGTGATTGTTGAACCTAAGCTCGAAACTCCACTATAATGATGTATAATAGGATTGGGATTATAACTGAAACACCTAAGCAGTAGCAAGTAAGATTCTTGGAAGAATCAGGTCTCACTCACCCAAGCGCCAATGCACCTGACCATTGAAGCAAGAAGCCAAGGAAAGCGGACAGGAGTATCAGCATTGTATTGGTGAAGCTCCAATCATAGGATAAGACACCAGGAGGATCCAAGAAAGGAACCAAAGTAGCCAGGAAAAATAATGTAATCGGTGTTGTCGTCCACATTAACCTGTTTATGATTCATAATTCAGGTAAAAATCAACATTAATTGTATCTATCAAAAACCAACCATAAAAATAGACATAGAAAAGGAAAAGAAAAGAACTTGTAACATACGCCAAGGCCGTCCAGTTTTCTCGCTGCTGCAAAGTAGACCATAGGATCTTGTTGACTGCACTGGGAATTATCCACGCCAATGCTACACAAGCACCAAAGAGGCTAAACTGCAAATCAGTTACTGTAGCCACCGCAACCCCAATGGACACCACTGCAAGGGAAATCACCTGAGAGATTTCTCTGTGTGGTCAGAAAGGATGGGCTTGCATAAAGTTCTCATGATTGTCACCTTCTTATAGAAATATTATGTATGTGAGTGAATTATGTAAACGAATCTATTAGAGATTGTTTCAGGACCCAATTCATCAGCCATATTAAACAAATTTAATATAGGAGAATTGCTTGATATTATCAAGAGGAAAAAAGGAACACCATTATTCATGTTTCAAGCAGCAGTCAATTATAGAGAATTCATCTTAAGGGAAAAACATCTGGACATGGATGAGTATAAGAAAAAAGCATGGACAAAGTATACCTTGGAGAAAGAAACTCTCTTTTTAAACCATACAAACTCAGCCAGAACAATCGATGGAGTCACAGCAATCTTAGCCATCTGATAGAAACCCACGCTGAAATAAATGTGAAACACATTAAGAACAAAACTTTATACCCGGCGTGATTCTGATAAGAATTATTTGCTTACCTGTTGTATTTCAAGCTGACATTGGCCAGACCAGTGGATAGAGACATAACAAATCCAAGAGTAAATAAAATAAATCGAGCTTGTTTTGATGGCGGAGCAGCTGGAAGTAAAGAAAAAGCTTTTAAAATGGCCATCAGCGACCAGCTTATTGCATAATGAATGAAACTAAGACATATGGGAAATTGGAATCCAACTCCTTGAAGCACCTGAAGAGAAGAACAGAAAAGAAAAAGTTAAATAGACAGAATATGACTGGTTCAATTACAGTAAAAGTAACAAACAATTAGAGAAGGCTTTCAAAATTGTTTGGACACAAACCCATTTGTTCACGAAAATAATTCCAACAGCAACCACAAAGTTGAACGTAAGAGCAACTACGGGGTTGAGCAGACGTCTCTCTTGTCGCTTTGTGTTTCCAAAAAAGCAAAATCTGCTAAGAAAAGAAGCCCGCAACTCTTCCAAAGCTCTGTCTGAATTGTTAACCGAATGAAACAGATGCATATATCAGATAATGCCAGAGTAACACTTGTTGCATTTATTAATGCAATTTCCTGACCAAATTGAATGCTTAAAAGAGAAAGAAGAACAAAGGCACTATTTTGCTGAAATTGAAACAAGGGCATTGTCGCATGCAACAATGAACTCAAGATCAACCACTTCAACCGAGAAATTTATATAAACTATAGCATAAAAACATACAGCTTACTGGACATTCAAAGCTTAAAAATGGACACGAGGCTAACCAGGCAAGAGCAAGGCTATAACTTTTGGTAACTGCTACTAATTTAACCAACCGCAAGGAATCAGAAGACTATTTTGGGAAAAAACATAGTAATTGCCCGTTGAGAAAAGGGAATTAAAGAAACAAGAGCAATTAAAAGGTGTAATTTTGAAAAAAAATAAACAGAGAGAGAAAAACAGAGCCTTCAAAGTTCAAAGTGTCGATACTAAACACCACCCAAGAGCATCTCTTCAAAATCCAGAAAGAAAAAGAACAATACTTCCCAGATGCAAACTAGAGTAGTCAAACATTACCAAGAACAAAAACTGAAACAAACAAGAGCTCTGAAATGGGTGATTTAGAAGCAAAGTAATAAGCATAAAGTAGCAAACCTGTTTCACCGGCATCACTATCCTTGCGCTTGAGCATCTTCCTCACATCTTTCTTCACCAAGAAGTTCAAAATCTCACGACTACACAACATGGCTCCCACACACACTCTCTCGCTCAACTCTTCGTGGGTCTCACTAGAACAGTAGCTATACACAACAATAACTAGAAGGAGCAAAGACCCACTTCGAAATTTCGGTACTTTTCCAGTGACGAAGTAAATAAGGACGTTGGTACAGTGAGGCGAATAGGAAGACAAAAACTTTGAAGAAGGAATCTAATCAGTCCCAAATAGAGTTGTAGTGAAAGATGGAGACTTTGGGACGCCTTGAGTAAATCAAGCGTTGATAGCGCAAAAAGTTTACAATTTTTTAAGTAAACTTCTTGTGAGAAACCTCAAAGCTGTCGGACAAAGAAATAGGCAATCACGGTCATAGTCTCCTTCACCGACCAATCAGTTAAAACAAACACGAAAAGGTTGTTTCGGTGTTTGTGTCCATCCCGGATGTGTCTCGTAACCAAATTAATAAACATAATTTGCAACTGCAACCCCTTTATGGATTCTCTTATCAAAATAGAAGGTTATATAGGCGTGTGCGTGTGTACTCTTTTTGTTGTTTTAGGATTTTTTAACTGAACCTGATAATGTTTGAGACAATAGAACAAACAAGGAGGGAATGTGATGCGATTTTCTTGTTGTCTCCGAAATCTTATTTGAAATGGTTAATGTCATTGTCAATAATTGAGTTTTCTGTGGTGATGTTAGGAGTCAGAGTGTTTGTTTGAATGACCAATTTTCCATTCTGTTTTGGACTTTTATCCATTCAGCATTTGGATTGATGCATGCAACAATTCCTGTATATCTTTATTATGTTTAAAATGTGCATCCTCAAGTATAGTGACCCATGACAGGCTGTTCTTTCAAGGAATAACATAATTAAGGAATGCGAAAGAGAGACACGATCAGATCAGAACTCCTTTAATTAAGAGCATTTGGATATATTCAAAATATATCCTAACTTATGAGACTTTTAACTTATCACTTTTTGATAATTTATCATTTATATTTTAACTTTTTATAACATTATATGTGCTAACTTAAATATTGATAAATATTGGAGTATCCTAATTGGAAATAGGAGACCCTCTATGGTAGTTTATCTCCTTCAAAGAATAGATGTATGCCAACAAAAGGTACAAATAATATAATACAAAAATACAGATTCACGTCTAGAATTAATCATCATATGAGTGGACTATATTTATCTAGGTCTACATCTTCGGGCTCAAAGAGACAGAGACAATTGCTGACGTTAGTGGATCGCAACGATGACATTTATAACGACAGATAACCTATTTCAAAGTACTTCTATTCAGATTTATACATGTCTGGGGACCCTTGCCGTTTCTAGTACCTTGTCGACTGAATCCCAGCCCTTAAAAATGGTCATGTTGTCCTTCTACACAGCCATTGCATCACAAACTGCCAGCTTTACCTCCACATCTAGGTAGCTGTATTCATATTCATCAAAGCAACCCTACCTCCCTCTACCTCTCCCTCTTAAAACCAGATGATGGGTTCAAGGCTTGTGCATAGTTTAGTGGAAATTGGAACATTTCAGTTGCAAACTTTTCTACATATGAAGTCACACTTCTCTTGTAACATGAATCCTCCTGTGATGAGTTCTGATTCTTCTAATGTTCATGATTGCAGGTATATAAAAATGGGTAAAGACACAGGCAATTGCAGATGGCAACAGCTCAAGGTTGATGAAGACCAGTGCTTGTGGGTCACATGATGGTAGTTTAACTTGGGACCATATCATTCAGGTAAGCAAGGCAAAAGGCACATGATTCCTGCTTGCGGATTGGGTGACGGTAGACAAAATCCAGCCCAAACTTAACCCAGTCCCATCAACAATTCTTCTTCTATTGCATTCCATTTTCCAACTTCTTCACAGTTTTTGATTAGCCACAAAACGATAGAGCTAGACTAAAACTTAACCCATTCCCATCAACAATTCTTCTTCTATTGCATTCCATTTTCCAACTTCTTCACAGTTTTTCATTAGCCACACAACGATAGAGCTACACTAAGTCACTGTTGACATGCAGAATGAGGTAGATATCCATAAGTTGCAGTTGCATCAATCAATGGTGAACCTTACTCTTCAATCGTCCTAGATATTACTGCAGCAATCTTAGAGAATGGACGGGGGAGAGTTTTAGAGGACTTTGGTCCATTAGGTTCCCACATAATTGGAGGAAATATAATAGATTGGAACAAGTCTATGTAAGTGATGGCACAGAAGAGACAAAAAGCAGTCCCATATCAACAACACTTGCCGAATATCAACTTTGCATTATGTAAAAGTAAAATTTCGTCAACTAACAATTTTGTCATCAACAGCAATTGCAAGAATATGATGACAAACTACCTAAATATCAACTTAGCGTTGTGTAAAGATAAATTTTCACCAACTAAAAACCCATTCAATTTGCAAAAACTATTCTCCATGTTTCCGATGGGACAAAGAAACTGCTTTAGAGAATGACAAAAAGAAACATAAATTAAATCAACAACCATATTCTCCTGTAGTCACCACTGGTTACCATTATAATTTGCCAAATGCATGACCACATTATTCACAAAGATTTGTGGAGAAGGAGCAAACTAGGCAACATTTCCCATTGCGTTAAGGCATTCACTTCTAACGAATGTTACATATGCCTTTACTCATGTAGCAAGTTAGAAAACATGTTGAATAAGATTTCTTCGATGCTTTGCCATCTATTGTCAAAGGATTATGTTACAAATGGCACGGGAAGAACCGTCATAATTCTAGAGCTCATGATAACCGCAATCGTCATTGCCCCATGACCTACTTGTATCTTGACAAGATCAGATAAAACAGACGCTAAAGATATGAAAAATAAATCACTTACCCATACAGTATTTCTTAGCAAGTATAAGGTCGATGAGAAAGAAGCAAAAATCATGAAGCCATTAGTAAAGGAAGCAGTTGTCACTAACAGGAGTGACGATACTAAGTTCTTTAGGCAAGGTCAATCCTCTGATATCAGCAACTAAGAAGTGTATTTCAGGCGACACTAGTGCATACACTCCTCTAAACTAGTGCGTAGCTTCTACTCAAAACTCAAAACTATGAATTGAGAAGAAACTATTTTTCCAATTATCTAATATCTAATTAGATCTCTCATCTGTCATTATCCATTGAAGCAATTCTAATCATTCAGACTGTTGATGTTTACAGATACTCAACATTAGATATTTGCAACTTTCTACATACTACAAAGAAGCTTTAAGGCTCACGCCAAACTTGAAACCAAGTCAACAGACACATACTTATGAATTCAGAATCTCAGAAGCCATAAAAGGCCAATACTTTCATGTCATGATATGAGCATATTGAATAATCTCATTAAAAAGCCCATAATTTCTACATTTCCAGCCTATCTTAAAAACTACTAAATCGACAAAATCTTTCAATCCACGAGCAGTATAACATAAGCGATGCGTAAACTCATCACCAATTGAAAACCCTCATCTAAGATAACCAGGAATCTTGATACGAATGAAAAGCATACTCATAATGTAAGCGATCACTACCGACGAAATCCCTGCCGTCGCGTACGATACCTTCACGCTCTTCGCTCGATTCTTGTCGAGCGCGAGATCCAAGAGAACAAT
>JAOQMM010000008.1:1123876-1137988 GCA_027563515.1 Erythroxylum platyclados | reverse complement strand
ACCAAAGCTCCATAATTGGACATCAAACCAAACAAGCCAAAAGGAAAAAGATGGTTTTCCCTCAAAGTTCTAGGGTACTGAACAAGGTATGCAGTAATGCTAGGAAAGGATTTCAAGCATACTTACATTAATTGAAAGTTTATAAATTAGTTTTGACTTTAATGCTTTTCCCTATTAAGACCATTCATTTATTTTCTATATTCAATCTCTTTCATTTTCTGTTTCAATACTTATTCTCGGAAATTGATGATAGCTATTAGTTGCTATGAATATTGAGAAAAAGCTTTTGAGACTAAATACTTTGCTTCTCCCTAATTTCTGCCTCTGGCTCTCTCAATCTTCTCTTCATCACCCTCCTTTTCGACTGTTTTCTGCCCCTGTTGTGTTCTTGACCACATATAATGTCATCTTTTGACCACTAGAACTTGTCTTTCAGAACAATTATCTCATTCTTCTTTTGTCAGGGAAAAATTATTAGGAGTTTTCTCGAAGATATACCTCTAGGAGATCATAGTTATTTGAGAGATTCATGAACACTTCTATTCCTGTAACAGCTCGTGTTAAGGATCCTTCTCTTTCCTCATCATCTCCCTCTTTCAAAGTGCCATTATGATTCATCTTTTTAAGGTTGTTCTTATAAAATATTTCATCACTAGAAATTTCAAATATTTCCAACCATTTCCCATCTACAAACAGTCTTTTTCCACCATCAGACTGTAATGAGTCAATCTCAGTCCAAACTATTAAGCTCTAATGCTATTCTTCATAATGTCCAAAACAAAAGTCCAGATTATCGTAAAGCCTAAACTCAAATCAAGATAGAGCAATAGAAAATTCCCCAAATCGAACCAGCATTTCCTACAAGCAAAGATTGTTGAACCATAAAAAAAGTAAATTTGTGTGTCTATTATCTGTTGATAGATGATGATGGTATTTCCAGCAGTTTCAAATTATTTATCATGGCAATGTCTCAAAAAGATTCAGAAGAGTTTTAATGTCAGATAAAGATTGTAAAAACAGAGGTAGACATTCAAAAGATATTGTAAATGAGTAGACAATCAGCTATTGACAAATACAGTGGCCACGGAAGAAATCTAAGCTCAGGCTCAGCATGAGAAAATGCAGCATAAATAGTATATCAATCAAGACTCAATGACATCACTAAATATAGGTAAATCCTTAGAGGTAAAACATGTATGAACAAAGTCACTAATAAATTACCAGATGTCTGAAACAGAGAAATAAGTGTGATATGCAAAAGTGAATGAAAATGGCTTCCCATCACTGTTTGTATTCCTAATGCGAGAGGTCAACATTAGATCTCCTCCAGGTCCCAAAGCTACTCTCAGTCGGAATTCAAAACTAAAAGCACAAAAAAGATGAGCAAGTAAGCTGCTGTGAATAGGGCACAGTCTTGAAGGATCTAACAACCTACTTTAGAAAATAATATAAATGTGGTCAAGTTTCACCTGTGGGGCCAGATCTTCATATCATCCTCAGTAGGCCTAAGAATCAGATCAATAAAAGCTCTACTAGAAGAATTTGTAGGAAAAGGAGGTGGATCGTTATCAATGCTCCAAATCCTGTTCCTAGCAAATCCATGCTGCTCCAGAGAACCAAGATTACTAAACTGCATATACAGAACAAGCATGAGAAGGACTACCTTCAATCAGCTCAAACATGAAGAAATTATATAACTAGTACCGACTTGAGGAAAACAAATTGGAATGCCTCCACGAATAGCCTTTGGGGGTTTGAATATTGCCTGTAAAACACATCAACAATAGTTGGTATGGACTGTATGAAATCTAAAAGATCATGTTTTGTGGGCAAATCAGTGGTCATATGCACCCAATCATGTCTGTCCCTAGTTTGCTAAAAGAATAATCTAAGGAGGCTAAGAGCCATTGAGAATGCTAAGACAAAGAACTACTACAGATGTGTTTTTATGTGAGTGTATTGTCCATCTTCCATTACCGACTCAAATACAAACACATCTGTGGATTTATCACTGTATTAATGGACAGTGTTATGAGAGGATTCAATGGAATCCAATTGAATTTCGGTGGTAGAGTACTAAAATGTAAAAATAGCAAGAAAAATTAACTCATAATATTTCAGAACCAATATGACTGGGGTTGGCATTATTTTCTTGTGTATGAAATGGTGACTAAGAAAATATGATACTACCAAAGATGAGAATATTTTTAATATTTTTAACAAAAAGAAAGCTTTATGTGAGAGTATAATTGTGTCAGTATGCATATAAATCAATTTTATAAACTTGAACTAAAACTCATCTAACAAGTGCCTTTTTTCAGGCGAACATGAAAATGAAAGCTACAAGATGAGTACTCGTTGAACATTAATTTTACTTAACTGTAACTTGAAGAACCAGTTTCAAGCCACTGAAACAGGTTTTCTAGCAAACACGAAAAAATAAGAAGAAAGCTAAACAAGTGATGCTCTATCTTATACCATACAGAAGGTTCTTGGTACAATGCACTGTGCAGTGCATGTTTAGGTAGACAATTCTCTAAAACAAGGACCAAAATTATGGAGTGGAGAAAGTAAGTCGCTAGAACATCGCATAGCACCTTACTGCTGAGAAAAAGTAATTCTTCTCCATGGTCATTCTTCCAAGATGTCACATGTCCCCCATACAAGTACACCTAACAAAACAAGGAATACACAAATATTACTGCAAGTTTGAAAAGTGAAAACTCTTTTTACAATCTTAAGGAAACATGTTTAGGAACATTCAACACCTAACACTGAAACCGATTGATGAATTCGATTTTCATCCCAGGACATGGGAGAAATTTTAACCAAGAATTGTTTGAGAAAATAAGAAGCTTCGGCCGAAACCATTTTGATTTTGTGGTTTACAACAATTGGCTGTCTTCTAGACTTTTCACTCAAATTGGTGAATCTGTTGGTAGTCATTGTTGAAAATCTTTCTTAAATGAACCAATCTGATAAGAAGAGGTCCTAAACGTTTTCAGATAATAGGAACTCAATGTGGACCGAAATCACAATTCTAACGGCTACGTGGAAAATTGGATAAATAGAGAAACTCGAAGGACATAGTGGTGACAATTACCAGAAACTAAGCCACCTGAGTCCTTAACTTTTATCAATCTAAATCAGTAACCTTCATTGCCTAGAAATATTATTCCTTTCCAGTTGTCTTTAGAATTAGCTTTCCACAAACAAGTCAAGAAATCTAACATCGAATACCAAACCAAAACACCACTAATGCTTGCATTTGAAACTGATCATCCCAACCTGAAACAACAAACAATTGCTTTCTACTGAATCAAATCATGTCTTGATTTTAACAAACCGAAGAACCCTGAACCGTAGATCCCAACAAACTCCAATCATAAAATAATCATACACGAAAAGCAGCTCCATGAATTCAAAAATGCTTAAAATGATCCAATTGGAACCGATCAAACTCTAACAAAAGATCTGGCCTTTCCATATCCATTCATATCATACATATACTAAGATAAAGATTTAAAGGGAATCGAAAGCACATAAAAGAAGGGTCATAGCCATGCGATCGTGCGGCTTTTTAACGAATCAAAACGTTAACAACCTGAAAGAACACAGTGAAACTTGAAATAGGAGGACTGAGTACGGCGATCAAAAAGATGTCTACCTCGGCGGAGCTACCACGTGCCTCCCGGAGAACCACCATGTCGAGGCCGTTGATACCCTTGCACACCTCCACCGGAACCCTATCACTACCCGTTGCCATAGAACACACTCACTGACTCTCTCTCTTTCTATTCTCTGTTCAAGCTATTAGCAGGTTCTTGTTCTCTACTAAGTAAGTGAAAGCATGCAGCTTTAGACTAATAGTAATACCCCAAGTCTCAAAACTTTTCGTTCCCTTGAATCCCTTCTGTATCATGGAAAAAAGACTTCGTCTTTGGTGCCTCTGACGTTTATAAGATTGCTTTGTTCCTGAAATTTCGGTTCTTTTGTTATAAATTTTGTTCCGTTACTTGTTCTATCCCACTTGCACAGTTGGAGTGTCCACTGCTTTGGGTCCTTATTACTTGTAGAAATGAATTGAAAAAATTCCCTTTTGTCGAAAGGTACGCAGTAAAGTAGTAAACCCCACTAAAAAATGGAGAAATGGTGAATGGCATACAATTTAAGCATCTTTTTTTATGGAAACTCACATTGTTACTTCATTGCACGAATATGAGTGAATAGCATACAATAAGCATCGCTTTTTATGGAAACTCACATTGTCACTTCATTGCACGGATATGATTTTCCATTTTTTTGAGATTAAGAGGATAATCACAATCTCAATATCGTTAAGATGTGTGGATTAATTTGAGAAACAACATTTTCTTTTGCAGTACGAGAAAATGGGTTTGGTTGGATTAAGCTAGAGAGAAAAGGTTGTCATACAGGATGAGAGAAAATTTTACACTTAGAAAAAAAAAAAGAAAACACACTTTTATATATATTATATAATAAAAAAAACAAACGGGACTGGTCTTTACACTCTGCTGTACACACTTCCATCCTCAATTGTACAAATAAATCCTAAGCTGTTCGCAATTGTTTGACTCCTAATCACCTCTAAGATCAATTTCCAATCAAAATAATGGGAAAAAATTCAACCTTCAGAAAGAAAGAAAAAAGAGGAGAGCAAAACTGCAAACTCACAGCAACAACTGGCAATAAATATTAATGGAAAAAGACCAACTGACATCTAACCAACCGCGAAAAGGAAAGAGGAATCACTCATAGCTAGAATTCAAACCAGCAGATGTGGAAGGGAAAATCTTGGATTTTGTCCATCAAATTATAAAAGAAAGGAAGCTTCTTGGGAGCAGAAGCAGCTAAAAATGCACTGATGCTGTCCCTTTGCTGTCTGAGAAACTGAGGTTCTTACTGCAACAAGAAGTAGACTACTTAGAATGTCATTAAGCTTCAAAACCCAAAAAAGATGAATGTAATTGGTGTTGTTTACAGATGCTAAAAAATCTATCAAAACTCAGTTGGCATATGTTAAGTGTTAACAAGTTACCTTCTTCCAGCTGCAACTGCAAATAGCTGAATGAAAAGCAGAGCTACAACGGAGACTAGAACAATTGCACTGCCATTTTCAGCTTGTTTTGTTTCCACTTGGGCAATTTATAGAAGGCATCCTTTGTCATCCCAAATTTCTCCCTAAATTCTGCCGATGACAGGTAAGTCTGCACATATTCAACAGGAAAAAGATTAGAAGAGTACTAAAAAGTTGACACCAGGCAATAGATTGCCACTAGTTTATGGTTCACCTCTCGCTTTGTCACATCAATTTCAGTAACAGGGTCTTCTGATCCAATCTTGAGGCGTTCGAAAGGATAGGTTGGAAGTCCTTCCTCATCTTCAGCTTCACCTTCTTTCACATCTTCCTGTATGGTGAGGGACCCTATTCTGTTGCTCATAGAGTTCTCTTTTGAGTTTGACTCGGGGGTCAATTTTGGTGCTTCAGGGCTTGCTACAAACATGAAAAGCAATGTTCCTTATGTAAGAACCTAAAGATACCAAGGGTACAATAACCATATAAACTTCTAGAAGCTCAACTGTATACCTTTGACAGAACGGGGCATAATAAATTGCCGTGCCGGTGGGGGTTGTTCAAAAGATGTACTAAGTGCTGCTATAGCTGATGATTTGGAAGCTACTTTTGAAGAAACTGGGCTCCCAGATTTTGGGTAAAGCTTTCTAACAACTGGTGGTGGAGTTGAAAGATTTCTGTTATTATTCTCAAAATTAGCAGCCAGAGCATTGAAAGCTGGGGACCTGCCCCTCACACGAACTCGTTCAGGGCTGAAAGACACGCTCCTGGAACGCAGTGATTTTTCAGGCACACTAGACCTCCCTCCATAAGATACAGGTGTTCTTCGTTTCGGTTTCTGATTATGCATCATACTGTTATCAGAAAGCTATTGCTGACAGTGGTAATGACATTGTATGCAGTTTATAATAAAACGATCTTTTTAACAGCATCTAAATTAATGAGAAATCACTAAACATCATGTTTGAAAAGCTTTTGATGATAGCGCTGATTTTTGAGGTTACCCACTCAGTATAGTTTCAAGTGAGATTAAAAAGATCCAATGACCTGATGCAAAGATGGTAAAATTACTATAAATTAAAATTAAAACCATGCACGATGTGGGTTAACAACTTAAGAAAACTTCTAACTTTTCAGGAAAAAAAAAAAACTTAAGAAACTTCTGGTAATGGAAAACAGAAACTTACATCCAAAACTGGAGTTCCCCCATTCTTAACAATTGCAAGTTTCCTCTGAAATGAGTTTCCAAGCATCTATATGCAAATCATAACGTTAAGGCCTCTTGTAGAAATCCATGCTAAACTTGAAGATAATAAATATAATAAACTTACTGCAGATTTTGCAGAATCCCACTCAAAAAAACGTGTGAAGAAGGGTGGTTCACTTCCTTCTGCAACAACATATACTGGAGCTTCACGAGATAACTTCTCCAACAGAGGATCTAGCTCTAGAAATTTCTGACAGTAGTAAAAGGTAACTTTTGGTTAAGTTATGAAACTTAATAATAGCCAAGACAGATTACATAATTCAATCAAATTATATCTGGGTAGGAGCTTAGGGCTATATGGTAAACTTCAAAAATTGAAGCATAAATTGTCAAAATCAAAGATACAATTACTGAAAGCATCCACAGGTTCAAAAAGTCTCACCTCTCCAATTGTTAATGCATTAGTTTTGCTCTTGGAATCCACCTGTTGGCCCACCCAGACAAAGATCTCAGAGTGACAATCCAGGATGAATATATCTTCAGTCATCAAATCATCTTGATTGAAGTTGTAGATCTCAGTAACCTGCAATGACAATTCACCCTTAGAACCAAAGACCTAAGAATAACATGCGGAGGAGACAGGATTCAAAATAGTCAATCGTATACCTACTTACCTTCAAATTTCCTGAATATCAGTATTCATTTGGACAGTATTTAGCACAAGGAGAAAAAGGAAAAGGAGTCAGAGCTTAAGTAATTAAAACATAACTTGTGGAAACAAAGAAACATTGTCATTTCTACCTTTTGCAAATACACAAGAGAATAAATGAGGATCACTTTCAGCTTCCCTTCCAATTTTTTGGCTAGGATATTCAGCTTTTCCTCCTAACAAATCCCAAAACTGCTCAGACTCCGAACCTTCCTTTTGTGGTTTAACCTGTACACTCGGCTGCAAAAGGTTTAAAAGCACATGAAGGTAAGTAACAATCACAGGATTATCCAAATAAAACCAAGAATTTTCCGCACATGAAAGAGGCTCAAACTGTGTCTGCTAAAAATTGCTTCAAAAAGATGATCAAGAAGGCATATAAACCTTTATGAGATCCAGTTGCCTTTCAACAAGTTCCTGGTCCTCTGTGGTTGTCAGGTTTCCAGACCATGTAAAGACAGTGGAATCATTATGTAATATGAAACAATAGGAGGAGTTCAAAGATGATGCAACCTGAGGGAGGCAAAGAAAAGAATAAGAAAACATCAACAGCTAATATATATTCATAGTAATCTTAAAAAACTTCAGCTAAAAAGTTAAATCCACATTCAATAAATAGAGACCAAAAGATTTTACAAGTTTGATCCAGATATCATTGACATGTTCTTTAGAGGATTATAAATTTTTAATGTAAACAGGACCAATAAAACCATTATTGGTATAACAGTACAATTAACCCCGTTGCCTAAAAGATGAAAAATCTAACATAGATTCCTGGCACCAAATAAAAGTACCTTAGTATTTAATATCAAACATCATAATACGTTTTATCATTAAAAGTGATGAAGACATACAGATTCAACTTGAATTGCTTGCATATTATCAGGTCCAGAGCCCTGAACTCGGAATAGTGCAAAACCATCCTCCTTATATGTCTCATCAGGGAGTTCATTCTCTGCAATATAATTCTTGTATCCAGCACAAAGGCCACCCTGTTAAACATTAGTCCTAGTTGATTACAGATGCATTTTGTATATCAGCATAAGTCAAAGTCTATTCCATTGTATCTTCATAAGCATACCTTAAAAACGATAAAGCTCTGAAGGATTGAAAAGAATTGAATTGGTTCATTTTCTTCATAGATGCGAGCCTATGATTAATATGATATAGAATCAGAACCAACTCAAGAAAAAGTATAACAACATGATCACAATAACAGCAGTCTCTGGAAGAGAAGGCCACCTGGGCTGGCAGAAATTTGAGCGACTCAACCATCTTGGTTGCCAGTGAAACAGCAGAAGCTCTTTCATCCTATGTCAAGAGAAACTCATAATCAGTTCGTAACACCAAGTGCCAACAAGTAAATGACTACTAAGATGCATAGGTTGTATGTCAGCTATAAAGATTCACAAGGTACAAAGGTCCATGAGAATAGAAATTAGTTTTTGGTATCAGCAAAACAAATAATCTTCCTCTCCACAAACTACCAATAAGAATAACCAAACACCTTTGCCTGGACGGATAACTACACCAACAAGAACGAATGCGCCAATTTGATTGGCACTCAAAATACACCCGGGAGCAAATTGAATAAATATCTGATGAAAATTTGTGCTTTCTACAGTTTAACTAAATCAACAGCTCAAATGTTGACCAAAAGATGTTTCCAAGATGCAATGATCTATATAATTTCAAATGCAAATTTTGTGACAGATAAAAGAGAAATGTGCAAGAAACATCAAGAAAAACATCAAATGAAGAAGCCTCAACAATTAAAGGTAATCCAGAAAGTACTAGACAACCCTAATTCTTTCCTACTAGCAACAAACACATCAGACTAACGAAGAACTATTTTAAAGGACTCATTTTATTCTCTCTCTCTCTCGTGTTGGGAGAAAGGTTGAAAGGCAGTTCATAATCAAAAGGAGGTTAGTTGAAAAACTAGAAATTCACCTCCACACTCTTCTTCCCAAACCATGTTCCTATAAGAATTTCCTCCTTGTCTTCTCCTGGATATGAATATTGAAAAATATAGCAATCTCCACTATAAAACTTAAATTGATCTGAAGCTGGAAGGAGAGTCTTTTCATTGCCACTAACACGCCAAACCTGTTGCAACAAATTTCTATTATCAGTATAAATTACAAAAATGGCTCATAAAATTGAACAAGTAACTTTCCCAGGTATAAATGTTGTTTTTTGAGAATGCATTTGAACCTCAATTATACAATTCTTAAATTCACAAAAACAAACTAGTTGTGTTCGAGAACATGCTGATATATGAAAACTCTCCTATGGTTCCTATTAATCAGTTTGTTAATAATTAGTACATTTCTTGTGAATTGCTTCCTTTTTTTTTTGGGGATTGTTATCATACCTACTTATAAAATGATAGTCCCTTTCATACAAATCACATGCTTTCATTTCACTAAGTTAAGGAGTATTCCTCTTTCTATCACGCATGTAATTTATCTTTCGCACCATTTCTGCTTGTACCGTGTATTTGGAAAAAGCAGGATTCAGGACAAGTACACTAGATTTATCAAAGATAAGTGCCTCAGGCTGATCTTTTGGAAATTTCTTTATGTAAATAAACAATTATATAAAAGAAGTGAGATTTAGGATCTGAGCAATTAAATAAATGAAACATGGATCGACCTGCAGATTTCCTGTGACATCAATATATGGTTGAGGCTCTTCTTTCACAGGAGCAGCTTTTAGCAAACCTTTGACATTAACCCCCTGGCGTTTTAGAAGTGCTACAAACAAAATCAATGCAAAACAATAAGCTTCACAAAATTGAAATTACATTAAGGGTTCGATCAATGGAGTGGTTAAGAAAAAAAGGCATATACTAATATAACTTACAAGGAAGAGATGACAGTCTTAATAAAGTAGAAAGCACTCATGGAGGAAGCAAAATGAAAAATTTTGAAGTTTCCAAAGTAATTCCAACTACAAACCTGCAACCTTGCTTCTACCATCCTCAGAGACAGGAACATCAGCAGTCTGAGGCCATGCTTCAAACTTTGACCTGAACATCACAGTCTCAAATCCCTCAATTACACGTATAATGTGGGACTTTGGTCGATCAGCAGCACGAACTAATTCCTGATCAGTTCAATAATACTCATTACTAAAATGATAGCAAATATTCAATAATGCACATGATTTGCAAGTAAGAATTAAACATTACTTCTGCAGCTTCACTTGCACTCTTTCGTTCATCAAGAGAAGTATTTCTCCCCATCCAGACAAACACTTCCAACCCACAATCTAGAATATAGCACTTATTTGTGTCCAGCAATTCCCTTGTCAAAGAATCCACCTCGGCAGGTTTTGCCTGTCCCTTCTCAATTCTTGAAAGGAAAAATATATCTCAGAACTACAATATTCTACAATCAGGCAATCTCAATGTCTGCAAACTCAACTTTAACTTCAGAAAATAAAAAGAAAAGAAAATGTGGATATACTGCTTTACACTTTTACTCCACTACAAAGAGAGAGATTCATAAATGAGTTGTTGTTTGAAATTTTACTTCTACTGCTAAATTGTAATAATAATACATAATACAAAAGCGTATTGATAGATAAATTGTTTAGTTTACGCAGATCTTTTGAATAAGAAGAAGAAAAAGACAGATTTACATTAGTATTATTAGTCATATAACATTCCGATAAACCTCATTAAATGAGATAAAAAGTGAAAGAAAATCAAGGAAGATATGCTTATGAATGAAAAAAAGTTTTCATATAAAAAGTAACATGTCAATGCATCATCCTACTGCAAAAACATAAACAGAACTTAATCAATATGTTACCCAAAAAGTTTAGTAGAAAAAATCTCAGCAGTCTTATCATCATCGGCTGTTTTCCTTGGAAGTGGTGCAAAGCCACCAAACAGACCCCAGAATTCTCCAGATTCAGCATCAGCCATCAATCTTCCATCCTCTATATGAAGAAGGAACAATTAGATCAAAAGTAAACAGTTCAACTATCTTCATGGAGCTTCTCCATTTACTACTACACTTACCAATAGCAGCTACATCGCATTTTCCATCATGATAAGTATCCTTAATGTACTGGACTACCTCTAGAGCTTTCGCCCTCTCTTGGATGGAAGAATTAGAGCCATTAAATTGGAAAATTTTTAACTTGGTATCGAGAATGAAAATATCGTCATGGTTAAGTGATGATCGAGCAAAAGGAACCTGTCTCCAAAAACCAGAAAGTAGGAACATAAAATTGGGGTTCAAAACAAATTGAGGAATAACTTTACCAATATAAAAGTCAATTCCATAGACTTGCCTCCTTTACATGGACGACATGTTTTCCTCTGCAAACAAATAACCGTGTTTGATGTTCTTCAGCCTCGGCATGTTTAAATCCAGATGCGATGCCACCTTCTTGAGGTATGATACATGGTTTGAAGTAAGATAAGAACTTCTCAGTTTCATGGCCCTGTACTTCACGATATTGTACAGCACGGCCTCCAAGAGCTGCATCGAGTTCAACGGTTTTGATGGCTGCTGTACCTGCTTCATCCTATTTAAGAGATCTGTCGATATAAGGCTGAAAAGAAAATGACAGGATTCCAATTTTCTCAAGCATCAAGAATCTAGAAAACAGCAGCTTACCTGGGAAGTGTCTTTGCCAAGCCAATAATGAATATCATGGCGCAAGGTACCGCTTTTGAGGGCAGTTGTCTGTAGAAAAGGATAGCACCAAAACATAAATTATTCTGTGCCAAGACATTCCATGTATCAAAGAAAAATTAAAGACACGGATACTAAATTGGAATTAAAGTCAAAGTTATAAAATCATCAAACCAGCAAAGCCACAGTCTATAAAGTACAATAGAGACATCCTTGAAGAGAAAGCATAGTCTAGATGATATAATTGGGAGAAAGAGCCAAATTCCAAAAGCACATTCTCAGTCATGATATTTGTGTGAATTGAGAGAGAGAAGAGAAAAAGAACAGACGGCCAACCTTCAAAATGATATAGGAGTCTCCGGTGAAAAATTTCCCATAAGAAGATTTGGGGACAATAACAGGGTGAAAGTTTTCAATCCTCCAAATTTCAAGTCCACTTATTTTAAAGAATTTTCGTGAAGGAAACAATAATATGAAAGATCAAACACAACTTCACACATCAAAAGATTAGATAATAATAGCCATGACAACCTTTGTCTTTTAACTTCTTAAACATGTAAGAGAAAATGGATAAGAAACTGATAAAGCACAATACAACAAATTGAAAGATGCTACTGCTGTTGAATTTATGAGCAAAGGATACGCTTTCTGTCCGGCGCCTTGAAAAGCTGGATCTAAATCTCTCATGGAAACTGCCATGGTCCTGATCCAATTATGCTAACTGGATTTCCACAATTTCGTGCAAGTGTCGGAGAAAGAATAATTCTGAAATGGAACTGGCATCATCAATTGAATGTTCTGACAAAAACTTCAGAACTAGGCATATATAACACAATCTTTTAAATAGAATAAATTACTGAATAACAAAACTTGAACCATAAGGATACATCATGTTCTTGATTAATTGCTAAGTAGGAACTTTAGAAGTAGTCAAACTTAGGCTATGGAATATTATCATGATACTAAGCCAAAATCTTGTTAATATAATATGAGCGATGCTAGCATTTTAATTAACACAATGAAAGGCTTGAGTTTCTTTTATTTTGAATCACCATTATCTACAGAAAATTATGCAATGTGTCTAAAATCTGATCATAATTGCATATTTCCCAAATTATTGTGGTTATTTACTTGGTTGTACCGAACAAATTTTAGCCAACAACAGAGATGCGAATTAATATCTATGGACAAATCCTATAACAAAGGGAATCCACAAAAGGAACCCAAAAAACTCATCACATTCTGATATAATCAGTACCTGGGTATGGAAATATTGTCCATCAGTCAGTAGGAATCTTGCATCATCTTAATAATTCCTTAACTCTGTGATTTGTTAGAATTAGTTCCCTTCTAAACTCCTTAGTTCCAAAAAGCATCCCAGAACTAAGTTTTCCATAAGAATCAACGGAAAGACCTTTCCTTGAAATTGTAGAGCCACATTTCTACCAGTAATACAAGGGATGCCAAACTTAAAAATTAAGATATACCTTGTCTAATGACACTAAACACCTGATAACCAGCCTAACAACTGTTTCCATTACCCACCTACTTCTTCAGTTTCTACCCATCTAATTGGTTCCTTGCATCAGATACAACGGCTCGTTAACAACGGTGAGTGGAGAAAACGATCCATAACCAGCCAATTGTTAGCAAAAACCAGCAAATATATGACTCTTAAACACCCAACACAATGTAGTTACGTAAATCAACCATTCCACGTAGACAGTACATCAAGAAATGAAGTCCGGCATGAAAGAATTTGGAGCGATAACCAAAGCAAAAGCAGAAGGCAATAATTCAACACAATAAAATAGTAAAGTATCTAAACATAACAAGATATTTTGCGATTTCCAAACCGTTGTCATGCAATACAACCATAATTATAAAGCATCAACATTGCTAACTATATATAACCATTATCAAAATGTCATAAGAAAAGGTCCGCCGCATGGCTCAGATACCAATCTTCGAACCGGATCAAAAAAACATCGGTAAAACTCGCAAACTGAACAATAAGAAGACCGAAAGAACAAAATTTCATTACAAACAGAAATCCTATATATCAGTTCCACGAGCACCAGATGTCCATAACGGGCGGTATTGGATAAGGCAGACGTTACTTCAAAAAATCTAGAATCCAAAAGAACTGAAAATTGGCAACCATGGAACAAAAGTACCTGCTCTCCGATAAGATAATTCAATACAGGAGCGACCAGATCCAATCTAAAGAACACAATTAAGAGAGTATCATTCAAATCGGAAGTGTTCTTGGTGACAAGGAAAAAGCTAGAAAGAGGTGGAAAATAGAAAAGTTGAGAGAGAGATAGCGAGTGAGAGGAAAGTGGGGCTAAAGGAGAGAAAAGCAAGAAGAAGAATAACAATACGTCTAATACCAAATGAAGTCTAGAGAGAGAAACTAACAGAGAGAGACAGACAGAGAGGCGTT
>JAOQMM010000008.1:1079557-1116007 GCA_027563515.1 Erythroxylum platyclados | reverse complement strand
TAGAGAACACCAAAATTTAACGAGGTTCGGCCAATTATGCCTACTTCCTCGGACACTACTAATATATTTCACTATTTGGAAGGAAATAATACAAGTGAAATATTACCAAAAATTTAGGAAGATTTTTGGATGTATTTTTTTGGGATGTGTAACAAGGTGAAGAGGGTCTCCTTTTATAGCTTAAGGAGACTCTCTCATCTTCACAATTTTCCAATATGGGATAATGAATGAAGCCACCAACTTTGACTTCTCAACATCTTTTTCATATATAGAACTGAGAAACTCACACAGGGACCACAATTATAATTATATAATTGTATAATTTTGGTGGGACCATAATTTCATTTTCATTACAGAACAATAATAGAAATGTCAGTCCTCTCTTGAACAATGAACATTAACTAATACGTAGACCATTGAACAAGATATTCCAGAAAAAAAAAAGGGTCTGTAGCAGAATATGAAAATGTCAATGAATAATGAAAAGCTAGCTCTGGCCCTTTAAGGAGTATTTAGTTCCACTGCAGTTTTATCAACATTTATGAGAGGGGATCATGTTCTTAGATCAGTTAACCCTAAGGACCCTACGAATCTTTACCAGGTGGGCTTGAGATTGAGAGTTTTTCTATCGTACGAAGAATTTTCAGGAATTGGATTTCCATTTCTGTTCATTATTGAAGTTTCCTGACACATATCATATCATCAATCTGTTCAGACTTCAGCGTGTGTGCATATATGATATCACAGACAAAAATAGAAGCAAAGGTGTAAAATAGAGTTTCCCGTATATTGGCTTGGAGAGAAAATTTAGAACTGTTGCTTGAATAGGTATATCTAGAAATAACCATTACAAAATTACCCGGTTCTTTTCACCCGGAGAAATTATGTATTAGTTTGTGGTTTAATTAATTTAAAATTTTATAGGTTTTAATCTTTTAAGAAATTTTATCTTTCAAAATTTTTATTAAAAATATGTTAACAAAATACTTCTTGTGGGAATAATATAAGTAAACCAACTAAATATTATTTATGTGATAATTTAACTTAGTACTTAAATCGGGTTTTAACCAAATAAACTCAATTTAGACTAAATAAGTTATCTTAAAATATTAATTCATACAATATTTAATTGATAATAAGTTTTACAATCATGATAACAACATTAAATTAATTTGTTATTTATATCACATATTTTTATTTAAAAAAGTATTTTTTTAAAAGATTATAAATTATAAAGAATTTTAAAATTATAATTTTTTAAAATTAGTTAAATTAAATAATAGTTCGGTATCTTTCAAACTCAAAATATATAAGATTTTGCCTTATATACATAATCTAAAATACCAAAGTACCATAAAGATCCTTGAAACCCTGCAAATGACGATCAAAATGCTCCCAAATGGGCCATAAAAGTGGATAATAAATTGATTGGGTGAAAAGGAAACTCCATCATCATACATCGCTTTCCTTCAAAAGCTTGAGGATCAAAACATGGCTGCCCTCAAACACGCAAATAAATAATATAATGTCATTAAGATTTTCAAATTCTCCAATATGATCTGGAGAACTTAATATAGAACCACTCATATCATATCCACATGCCTCAGGTATATAATAATGACGATGAACTAGTGTTTGCTTGCTCACACATACGCATATTTCTAGGTAGAAGTGGCATGACTTCAGTGTCTTCTGTTCAATCCCAATTAAAAAAGCTCATGCGTAACATGGCCTAGTCCGGCGTGTGTCCCCATCCTGTCCAGATGTATCATAAGTAATTGGCAGGTTTTGGGTTTATATCTCTTTTCTTTTTTCCCTTTTTCATATGTCGTTAGGACTAATTTGAAGACCAAGTATATATAACTGAATTATCTTTTTAATATACCATAAATTAATCAGGATATAGTGCCAGATTGGTTACACTTCATATAGTTTACAATATCTTCAGCTACCTAGGAGAGTAGGTAATATAGGTGAAATATGCAACAAAGACATTATAGTTTAAAAAGAAAGACGGCATATGTAAATAGAGGTAGATACGAAAGGGACTTAAGATTCTCATGATCTTAAAGTTTTCTGGTACTTAAAACAAAACACACACACACACAAGATCACATAGGAAATAACATGCATATCCTTCCAAGGAAAATGGAAACTGAGAGTAGTCAGATCTTATGGGGCTTAGTTTTCATCGAACATCGACTGAGATGGTAACAAAGATTTCCTTTACTAGGTGTATCCAGCTTCAGTGCATAGCTAGGATTCTAGAGAGACTTAATTGCCTCGGCCGTGTCTTGTTCATTTATGACTGTAGATTTAGGAGGGTAATCTCCACTTGTAGCCAAACACTAGGTAAAATTAAACTTGATCTTACCAATTATATATAATCTTTGTTTCGTTATATGCAGTGTTCGTTGGAGTACTTTAATGGAAACCTGTAATTACAATAAATCCAGGCATAGTTTATTCAATAAATAACTTTGGAAAATCTTCATTAAGTTCAAATTGGTCTCTTACTTTATATGGAGGTTCTTATCTTGTTGTGATATAATAATGAGAAACAAGAGGGTAAAGTGATGGAAGTATTAAAGGACAAAGGACAAGGTGACGGCATCTCCAAGTAAGGGAAGGTTTGAGAGGACGAAGAGAAGAGCACGCGTTGTAGGCAGTTCAAGGCACAAGCCGCAAAGGTTGTGGGTCCTCTTTCACTACTTGCCCTTTTATATTAGTTGGCTCTCAAGTCTTTGCCCTCAGCCACCACGTACCACTCTCTTCGTCATTCTCCACTTTCATGCCATAAACTACACAAACTATTTCGAAAGAGTCACTGGTTAAACCTAAGTTCAGAATATTTCCATGTTATGATGGTATAAGTTCAAGAAAAGACGATAGTTTCTTATTACCATTAGAGGGAAAAAAAAATAGTTTGTATAAGTTGTCATTTATATTTTTATGATTTTATTATCAATGACTATCTAGAAAATTTTTAAATTTTACACGAGATTTTGCTTATAAAATTTTAAAATTATTATAATTTTAAATATTAAATGTAACTTCTTCCTTGAATTGCTGATCTTTTACGTATTTATGAACAATGACAACATCTTTCTGGCCTCAGTTTCAATATCTTAGATCATAAGCACCAGATTAGGACATCTAAAGCATAAATTGGTCATAAACTAGAATAAAGATTGAGGCATTTTAACTTGTAATATCTTATTTTCACCTATATTTAACTATTATATCTTGAATTTTTGGTGTGTATGTATGTATATATATACATTCAAAGATTAGTATCTTGACTAGCTTGTGAAAAATGGCAATATTGATAATATTTCTACCACTTTTTTCTTAATTCAGTAATACTTTATTCTCAAACTTACCTGCACCTTGTAAACTTTCGTGAATTATTATGATTGGGAGGTAGTAGAATAATTACAATAATTAGCATTTTGTTAATGGTAACTAAGAGTTGCTCCCTAGTAAACTATCTAGTTACAGAATTTAGGCGCTTGTTCTAGTTTAATATTGTAAGTTGCATGTTCCCATTTACATATGCCAAACAAGTAAAAACATCCACAACCCAACAAATAAGTTTAATCTTGTTAAGCTTAGCCTATCCTACTTTAATCTACGTTGTTAGATTGGGATGGTGCATGTATTTGTTTTTATCGACCTAACGTTGTTGCGTTTTGGTTGCTTATGTTTCGAGGTAAAACACAATTCATTGTCTTGTCGAAATTTGATATAAATAATCTAATGCTGACAACTAAGGAATATTCATGCTCATGAAGACAAAAGATCCCACGTTTTATTACTATTTAATTCTTTTTTTCCTTTTAATTTACATAGTATACAACAATGTTTTTTCACAAATAGGATGAGGGATTGACCACTTGCTCTTGCTACCAATATGACCATATTGGAAATGGATATCAGAAAATACTAATTAGTAATGCAACAAAAATAATACAAGATTTTCCTTTGTTTGTTGCTGGTGAGTTAATTTTATGTTTCATAAGTAGAGATAAAAAGGCTAAATTCAATCAAATCTAAAAATTATAAGAAATTTGAGTTTAAGTTTGAATATGATAAAATATAGAAAAAAAGAATTAAACTTATTTAAATTTATCTATATAGTTAAAATAATTTATTAAATTAAATTTAAATTTTTGATTATAATTAAATGTAATTTAATTTGAATAGATTCAAATTAATTCATTAAAATATAAAGAATAAAATAATTAAGAATATTAGTCTAAATTCATAATTTCTCAAATAATTTACTAATTTTGGACATCTACTAAACTCATTTAACTCAGTATAAGTCTCATTTTCATTCCATTCTGCAAGTAAATTCAACTTGTTAATTTTTTAGAAATTCTCTATAATTAAAAAGAAAGACTTTCTTAATTACAATATTGATTTTGAAATCTATATATTTGTAGATACTGTATTGACTATTGTCCCCGAAGAATTGAGCTTTCTACTTCTGATCATCGGGAATTCAATTCAAATGAAACTGCTTTAGGTATACAGTAACTTAAGAGTTTTAATGAAAAGATAAGATATAAAAAGACAACAGGTGCCAATGTTTCTTATTTTGTTTTTGGTGCTAAACTGGTACATACTCGTTCAGACAACAAAACAGACATCATTCATAGATTGTCTGAGCAGATCTTAACCCCTTTCTTCCTCGTCCCATAACTTGGGAGGGTAATTTCATATTAACTCTAATGGCAGTTGGCCACCCTCCACCTATGATTACAGGTAACAGGACTCGTTTTGTTCATCCCATGTCTAGGTGCATAGCCACCATTATTCAACTAGAGATCATACCAGAGATTTTTTCACACGTGTATAATAAAATATATATTGTATGAGAACATTTTAAAATATAGCTCTTATTTTAAAATAATTATTAAAAAAATATCGTACCTATTCTTGTTACCAATCCTTAATTTATGCATTTATTTTTGCAAGATTTGTTGTTATCCCAAATCCATTCCATTTCTCAAAAGATATATAAAATGAGTTGTTGGGTTTTTCTTTAATTCTTTAAGGTTGTTCTCATGTCGTTTTCATTTCCATTTAAGATACAATTTGACGACTAATACACTATCATCAAACATGTCAATGACATCTCTTTGAGAAAATGAAGATATACTAATAGTCTGAAATTTTTAATTTTGAACATAATTTCCATCTGATCTCCATTATCTGTTTATCTGGTGTCAAGGCATGTGTGAAAATTATGCATTTTAACATCCAAGAAATTTAAAATTTAACATCCCAAATTAGATTATAAAGGACATATATGAGAGAAAATATATAAAAACTCAACATCTTTTAATAATAAATGACAAAATTTAGGTGATTTTGACATGTTAAGAAGAGATCAGACACTCCAATGAAAAGGTGTGAGAAGATAATACTCAATAACTGTAAGAAGAAAAAAAAGGAGACCTAAGAAAACTTTGGGAGAGATACTTAAGAGTGATATAGAAATGTTAGAATTTACCGAGAACATAACCACCAACAAGAAACTTTGGCCTACTAGATTCAAATAAAGAATCTTTTGTAAAGAGATTCTTTTAATTCGTATCGTAGTCAACATAAAATTATAATAGGTAGTACTTATCTTTTAATAATTTAGCTTAATTTAGTAGCTCTTATTATTATTATTATTATTATTATTATTGTCGCTATTATCATTATTATTATTACTATCTTTCTTATTATTAACTTTTGTTTATGATTATTACTCTTATTATTCTTATTCTTGTTATTATACTTAGTATTAGTGTTATGACTATTACTATTATTATTATTATTATTATTATAACTACGATTATTAGTAGTAATACTACCAACACCAACACCAATACCACCCCTACTACCATTACTTCTATTACTACTACTACTATTACTATTATACTATTATTCTTTTTATTGTTATTATTATTATTCCTTCCACTAATATTTACATTATTATTTTTTTTTATTATTACTATATTCTCTCTCTAGCTCTCTCTCTCTCTCTCTTTCTCTCTCTCTCTCGCTTTCTCTCTTTTCATGTGGGTCAATTGGAAACAATCTCTCTACTACTTAGGGGTAAGGTTACGTACTACTGGACCTCCTCAGACCCTGAGTATCAGCGATATTCATACTGGATATTATTGTTATTGTTATTGTAATTTTTTTAAATATAAATTTCTTAATTCGATAATTAGATAACAATTACTATATAATAAACTCGTTATCCACCAAATTATTATGTATTTTACAAATTTTATTATTTTATTGAACAATTTTTAAAATAAGAACTAAGTTTAAGATGTGATAAATAGAATTTTCTATTTTAGTAATGTAATTAAATAAAGTGTAATCTTGGTTAGATGTGACAAGTCTCCACTAATTAAAATGATTATGGGAATCTCACTACGTCATTTTCTCTAATCCTATGATTAAATAGTAGCTGAATACTAAACTTATAACATATGGCAGCCAATTATTAGATACTATCAAAGTCCAACCAAATTAAATTTTCAAAAAAGAAGGTCCAACCAAATTGCGAGACAGATATGATACTCATATCCCGAATAAAGCCAGATTAGTCATATTTTAACATAGAAAAATTGGGGATGCCCCACTGGGTATGTAAAACTAAAATCCAATTACCTAATGCCATTGGTTCCTACCAACAAATAGAAATAGAATTAGATGCCATTTAAAGTGCTGCCGTGATCTATTGGATTAGATTGGCTTAATTAAATAGGTTGTTTAACTCCTAATTTGAAGGAGAGGTGCTTTGGAGTTGGTGTTCAAATCTGCAGGTATGCCTCGTGAAGTGTCTGAACAACACTTGTCCATATCGGTGGAGGAGATCTTGTTCCATTCTCTGATATTAAGATTTTAATTATCGAGGAAAAGATAATTAATGATTCCTTCAGATTCTGCCCGGTCTTTTTCATTTTCAGACTTGCTTTGTGCTTGTCAATAAACTTCTCGTCAGATTCTACTTCTTGAATCCTGCAGCGTAACATTACGATCTCTTCATATTTTCTTTTAAATAAAATTAAAAAAATTAAAATATAATTAAAAAAGATTATTCTTATTTATAGAAAATTTTACAATTTAATTAAAAAATATTATAAATAAACATTAATTAATTTATCTTAGTTTATAATAACTTATTATTTTACCAAACTGACTTATTAATTGATAAATTGATTGATTTTTAACAACAAAAATTATTAAAATAAATTGAACTGAAAAATTAAAAAATAAACTGAAAATTTGGACGATTCAAAATTTTTACCGTTGAACTATCTAAATCAGTTAGATTTTAATCATTGGTTTTAATAATTATTTTAATGAGGATGATGATAATAATTAAAAAAAACAACAACAATAATAACAACAAAATTCAATTTTTATAGGTGGAACTTATTTTTAGAATATTTATTTTAAAAATTACTTAAAAAATACTATTGTCATACTAAAATTTCTAATATAAATTCATTAAGTTTTAAAATTATTTTAACAGAATTAAAACTATTGTTAATATGGATCCGATTAATCATATTATTATATAATATAATTTATATTAAAATAATTTGATAAATACTTCATAAGAATTAAGAAACATTGTTTTAGATTTTTTTAATATTATATAACGTCTGTAATTATTTTTAATAATAAAATATTTTTTAGTAAAGTTATCAGTGCTTTAAAAGAAAATTTTATAGGATAGGGTGCAAGTTCACTAATTGGTCAAAACCAAAACAAGACCCTTCACTTCTAAGCTCTAACAACTGTTTTCATTGTTTATCAAAAACAAAAAGAGGGTCAAACAAGGGAAGATTCTAACATTAATCATGTTTTGAGGTCAGAAATTGCCCTCCTGCATTCAATGCATCAGATTCGGAATGCGACTTCTCAACCGATAAACTTGAAAATTAAACACAATGTTATGTAGTTTGTATCAAAAGCCAAGTGATTTGGTTTCTATTATTTTAAGAGGAACCCATGAGGGAATCTCTCTACATCTGTGCCAAACCTCATCTTCTCTGGATCCAATACCTTAACTTCATTTTAAAACAATATCTCATCATCCCACGTTGTTGTATTGTCTCCTTTCTTTATCAACTTCAATAATTTCATCTTTAATTGCTTATTAAGTACAAGGGTTTAATTGTTTTATACTATTAAACACTTATATAGAAAAATATTGTACTCATTGTACCAACATGAAAGAAGAAAAGTTTTAAGAACATATCATGCCTTGTGTTAAACAGTAAATGGCTCTTCTTGGTTGGATGATTTGTTTAGGAGTCACCTAATTTACATCACATGGAAGAGACATAAGTTGGGGAGTTTTAGTATTAGATAATTGGAGAAGACAACAGACAGGAATCTTGAACTCGATCTCATTGCTGTGTTTAGATGGATAAGTTCGTCTCTAGAGTATTAATTAGTTACATGTGATCATAAGATAATTGGGGTAGGATTCTTTGGTAATTAAAAAAAATAGCATCCTTATCAAGGTTTCATTATTAGCCGTATGATTTAACATCAAAACAAATTATGTGAGTAATAATATAAAGAATAATATGAATTATAACCAGAATATATCAAATCAACATCCTTATGGTAGTATAATTGTGCTGGTGTACTAGACTCTAGTGTTATTAAATTACAAGTATGCCAACAATGTTAATTATATCATGTTAATTTTTTATTGGATAAATTATTTTAAATACTTTGTTCATTTAACAATTTATCACATATCTATTAATCGTTATACATAGATTTTTATTTATATATAGAAATAGTTGTGATTAAATGAATTTATAATCCTATTTTAACTATTTTTTAATACATCTTATAAAATTTTGTGATATTTGACTTATTTTTATTTTTAGAATTTTAGAATTTTCAGTTTTACAACAAATATAAAAAATGGTTTATAGCCACTAGTGGGCTAGGGCTTATTAGATACCAAATCACATAAAACCCAACTCAAGTGCAAGTTGTTAAACTAAAAGGTCTAGGCCTAAGTTTAGTCCACGTGTCAACAGAAATCTAAGCCCATTGACAAGGCCTACGTGGACGTTAAAACGCGATCCTACGTGGCATCATCCTCTTCTCAATCTCAGGGTAAGAGCTCAGCTCAGATTATGTCCACAAACATAAAATTTCAGTCATCGCCATTGCAAACCAATGAACTGCTTCCCTCTGAAACTCCGCAACAAATACCAGAGAGCAGATTTAAAATGAAGAACAACCCTGAAAAGAAGAGATTATCACTGCTTAGATAGTTTTGCACGTTACTGTCCAGTTCCATTCCACTTAATCTGATGAGATTTGGGTGTTTCTGATTTTGTGAAGCCAATAAGAAAAAAGAAGACAAATTCCACGTCTAGAAGCATAGACCACTTCGTTCAATGTTGAACCCTTCTCTCTCTATATCTGAGAGGAGTTGTTTCTCACTCTTCAAGGTGCATCTCATTCATTATGCTACATTTACTTGTACTGTTTTTTTTTCTTTTATTGCCATAAAGATTTTTTTTTAATCTCAAGACATTTCGTTGTTACATGTGTAAGCTGTATTGGCAAAGTGATTATTTTGGTTCATGTGCCTTACTGTCTTTGATTTTGTTTAGAACCCCCTTTCAGATTCTTGCGGATTTTCTACAAAGCAGAACGGCTTTATCAGAGGACAATTTCACAGCAGACATTTTCATAAGTTTAAGTTGAACTGTGGTTCAAGGAAATATGCTGGTAATACTAATATAGTTTCCTTCGGCGATTTGTTAGAAATAGCCCAGATAGTTTGAGTTATGTACTAAATTGTGCACTTCATTCCTAAGAGAATTTGTATTCTTAACCAAATGTCTTGATCATGATTTGGTTGGAAGAATAATGCCAGAAACTAACTTTTGTGGAACAGTATACGTGCAGAACATGATTTTTGGTGAAGAAGATGTGGAAATAATAGGAATGATCTAAACAAATATTACTGGAAGTCTCCTCAATTTTTTGTGAAACATAGATTTATAAGAAGTCGAAATGAGAAGAATGAGCTCTATTCACGAATGAGATTTTGCTTTCTCTCCTTCAAATTTACCTTCCAGTAAAGTTAATGCACCATTTGATTAAGCTCAGCTGGTTCTTGTTTTGTTTAATATTGAAGGAGTTGTGGTTTCACCAAGCTGTGTCCTTCCATTGACTGAAGACAATGTGGAGAAGGTTTTAGATGAGGTGAGGCCTGGCTTAATGGCTGATGGGGGCAATGTGGCTTTACACGAGATTGATGGTCTGGTTGTAGTTTTGAAGCTGCAAGGAGCATGTGGATCATGTCCGAGCTCAACTATGACTTTGAAGATGGGAATCGAAACTCGGTTACGAGATAAAATACCAGAAATCATGGCTGTGGAGCAGATCCTGGACACCGAGACAGGATTGGAACTAAACGAGGAAAATATTGAAAAGGTTAGGCCAGTAAAAGCTTCATGTCATGTTGGTGTTTCGAATGTTAAGACTTCTTCAGTTTCAAGTTTGCATTGATGATACCAGTTGCATATTGACAATTAGAATGGTTCAGATGCTGCATTCTAACTTTAAATATATATAGCATGTTTTCATACAAGTCATTGCAAAATACTCCATTTTGTGGCTGTTTATGGAAAATGACAGATCAATTTTGAATTCCAGGTGAACTTTCACTGCATTTACAATGTCCGTTTCTCTTTGGATGTGTATGTTCGTTACAGATCACAAGCTAACAGCTATTAACAAATAGTCAGAAATCACTATGTACTTTTTTTCTTTAATGCTCAGTGAATTAAACCCTCGTAATCGCTTTCCACGAGCTAGCATCAAATCTTGATGTTCATGTGACTCCCCAAATTTTGAATCTCCAGGACTTTTATGTTCATGATGGTTTCTCATCTGCAAGTTATGGCATCTGTCTGTGTTAAAGTTTAATTTAAATGTATCTTTCACAGAAGATATTTGTTTTGCCAATCTTTAGAGGCTCAAGTTAGTGTCCTTTTCAGGTCCTTTCTGAAATTAGACCATACCTGGCTGGAACAGGAGGTGGAGTGCTTGAACTTATTGAGATAAATGATTACGTTGTAAAGGTGCGTCTAAATGGTCCAGCTGCCGGAGTTATGACCGTCCGCGTTGCATTGACACAAAAGTTGAGGGAAAAGATACCTTCAATTGCTGCTATTCAGCTTATAGAGTGAAGGGAAAATCTTGGCAAGATAAGAGGGTGAATGATAGAAAGTACAGTATCCAAGTAGTTGACAGCAGATTGTGATTGACCGATCAATCTCAAACCTGTGAATTGTGGTTTCATGCCTGTTATGCACTCAAATGCATACCGATGATGATACTATGATCAATATTCAGCAGCAGACAGACCTAGTCATGGCTGGAGTAGTATAGCTGAGCTTATTATGTACATTAACCGGGAAAAGTACTTAGATTGCTTGTGGTTTACCATCCCTTCACAATCTGATATTTGTAAATTTTCTTCAGAAAAACGGATAAGCAACAGCAATTTCTATCATCATAAAAATGTAGTGTGATTTATATACCGTCCAAGAAGGAGCATCAAAAATATTGTATCTCTTGAGCTTACAATGCCTGATACTCAGGATTCTGAAAGTTTAGTCAGTATTAATACAACCAGCTAATTGTTGCATGTTCATATAAACGATCTCTGTTGTCTACTCCATGTGTTTAGTAATCATCTTCATCATTTCTTGAGCCACCGAATCTTCTGATAACGGCTGCAACAGCACCAAGAAACAAAAAAAGAACCAAAGTGTCGAAACCACCGCCAATTCCAACAGCCACACTCGGACCTGGTGCGAAGAAGCTAAATGGCGACCATCCCCAGCCGCCAAAGAAAGGCACACCATAACCATACCCATATCCACCGATCAGAGGGGGTGCTACTGGTGGATTCACATATATGTTTGTCCTACAGAATTGAAAAAAAAAAAAAGGGAACGATCATGGTCTAATATTAGCACATCCAATGAGAAACAATTGAGTTTCGAAGTAAATTTGGGGAGCAGAAAGCAATAGAACATCAAAACTTCATACAAGCTCACACCTATTATTGAAAGCTGGGATTTTTACAATCATATGAGATGAACCAACAACTTCCACCCAAAAAGGGAACTAATTTAACTAATCAAAGACTCCAATTGCAGAGATTTCAACATGAGAAATAACTAAAGAACTGAGTTCAAATGTTTTTATGGACACTCACCTTGAATTGTTGTTAATCCTAGGGGATGACCGCGGAGCTGATGACCGGAAAGCTTGACCACCAACTCTACCACCAGACTTAGCAGCTGATGCATCGCCAACAGATCCCAGAGTGAGCACTCCAGCTGCTAATGCCACTATAGCTAGCTTTGCCAGTTTGGTCTCACTTTTCCTTCCATATTAAACACCCAGAAATCACAAAGTTCAGCCATGAAACAACAAAAAGAGAACCTGATAAACACAACCTGAACTACTTCCAAAGTTACCTGCAAGAACTGTCTAGTTCTTTATCATCCTGTGAGTATCTGCATCTGACAGTGGCAACAAAATTGACGGATCTTGTTCTGGGTTTGTGGGTAAGTGGTAGAAGAGCGTTAGCTAGGAAGCTTCGTTGTGATGATGCTATGGACATAGTGCTGTCTGTAGATTTCAACAGATTAACGTAAGAATCCTGAAACTGTAACGGTCATTCTTAAAATGATTGCTCCTGTTGTACCCTTTTAAGCATTACAGAGGAAGAAACGTAAGTCTATCCGTTTCCTGATTAGGAACTTGCCAAGTGGCTGGACGGTAGTGGCTAGACCGAAGCTTCAAGAACTATTATATATGTCTCTTTGTTACTTATTTCCTCAAAAATATCTTTGCCTTTACAAGGAATATTAATAATTGTTATCTTCTTATGGTTATTAAACCCCTTTTTTTTTCATTTTTATTACATACAATTCAATCTTACTTTTTAGAGCGTACAGGGTTGGTTCATGCTCAACCCTAATCAAGCCTGAGGCATATAAGTTTGAGCTTAAATTTGACTCGGTCTAACTTAATCTTCTTCTTTTTTAAATTTAAAAATAAAAATAGTATCTTTTTATTTTTCTTATAATTGTTGAATCTTGAGTTGAGTGTTTAAGTAATCTGAGCACCGTGAGTCAACTCGAGCGTAACTCATTAACTTTAAGACAGAACAGGCTGACATAAAATGTCATCTTGTTACCTTTCCTATTCTTCCAATTCATATCTTAAAAATCATGAAAGTGATCAAGGTTTATCATGCCTGACATGAGGTTCTGTTATCTTTAACAAAGAATGACATTGTGGTTTTAATGATGGTTATTGAAACTAAATACACTTCTTGATTATTATAATATTTAATAGTAATGTTACTTAATACCTTAATGTATTCAATAAGAGCATATTTAATGAAGAATATGCTTTTTTTTTCATTAATATGATAAATTTTTAACATCTTAAATTTTGTTTTTATTTTAATTGATATAATAATTAATAAATTAATTTCCCTTTTATTTTTTAAAAGACCATAAACCTAAATTCAATTTGGCGTAGAAGATTTAATAAAAATTCCATTAACAAACTCATCTTATTTGAGAAAATTCTCATAAAAGCTTTAAGCAAACATCAGATCAAAATACTAAATTATTGTAAATGTTCCTATCTCCATTCTCTCATATAATTCATTAACCAGAACAAAGTAAAATGTATAGCAAAAGGGTCACCTTTATGTTGCTCTTTACCGAGCAAAAAAGTAAGGTAAGCAACAACCTTTCTTCTTTGAGCAGCTGAATTACAAGGTCACCAATAGACATAAATATGTATATAGCACATTCAACTCCCCCTATCCCCACTATCTAGGAAAGCTTCAACTCTCTCTTTTCGTTCCCTTGATTTGGTTAAAGGTAATCAACAGCAAGCAAGCCCCTGAGCTTCAGCTTTACACGGTATAATGCTGCTGGATTGTGTCAATGTCCAAGCCCTTAAGCTTTACAACAGATTCAACATGACCCTTGAGAGTGTTAAGCTCCCGGAGCCTGAAACCAAAAGCAAAAGTTGAATATGGTTTTTGCATTAGAGATCATAAGAGAAAAGAATTTATATTTTTCATCTTCTTCACTTACCTTGCAACCTCAGCTCGTCTCTTGGCCTGTTCAGCAATCTCAGACAACTCCCTGTAGCTGCTCTTTTCATTGAAGATGCTGGCAGTCTCTGGTGGTTGAAGACCATGCAAGGTCCTTTGAGCAAGAGCCCATTGAGCTTCCCTTTCCTCTTTACCATAATCTTTCTTCGTGGTAAAGGCAGTCTGTTACATAAAGAGCAGATTTAAGACGACAGACAGTCCACAGGATCTAAACCTGAAGCAGATAAGATTGATTCTACCAAGATAGATCATCACCTTGTTTTCGAGTAAGTTGAGCCATGCCTTTCCACTAAGGATGTAACGGATGGCAAATTTCATCAAGTCAAGAGGAACGTAGAAAACAACACTGTAAAGCCAGATGACACCTGCCCATCCCCATCCAATCCCGTGAACCCTTGCAAAACCCCAGTTGGCATATACAGCAATCAAAGTTGCAACCTGAAAAAGAACAGTGTGGTTAGCTTTGACCCGACCTGACCTGACTTTCATCGAATCAAGTGCAAAACAGAGATGGAGCAGAATTCCATACCAGTTGTGCAATTACAAAAGCTCCCACGAGAAGCATGCCAGGGCGTTCAACGTAGGACCAGCTACGAGAACGAGTCACAAAAATAAGAGCCTGACTCACAATACTAACTTGAAGGTACAAAGCACTAGTCATTTCATAATCTTTGTGCCTCAAGGATCTCACACCAAATTTGTCCTGTATATTCATACAACGTCAAGTGATCAGCCTGACATCTCTCAGAAATACAACAAAGAAAACCAAAAGTTCCACAAGACATTGATCATACCGAGAAGAAGTCAGTATCATGCATGGCCCAGAAAAATATCACAGTCATCAATGCCAAATAACCGCCAAGTGCAACACCAGTGGCAAATATCTCTTTCAGTTTCCAGCTATCAGGAAGTGGCGATGGCTTCACTCTGTCTTTTGAGATTGTCATAATTGTACCTAAAAACATGGAGGCGCAGGAATGTGAAATATGGACATAAGTTTCATGCCATTGTTATTGGTATCTACACAGGCTCACTTAGTGATACTCACCGTCATTCAGGATGGCAATAATCAAAACCATGAAAGGAGAGAAGTCGAACTTCCATATCAGAGCAATAAGCATGAAACCAAACTGAGACAGCGGAAATGGAATATCATTAGTATCATCAATCAGTTCTGTTGCATCAACAAATCAGGCCTAGTACTTATCTACTTACCACAATACGGATTGTGATGGATACTGCATAGATCTGCAAATAGAAAACATTTTTAAGTTCTTCTGTTGTACAAAGATTATTGAGAAAGGAGGGAAAAATCCTGGAGGGGATCAAGGAGAGAAAGACAACTAACAGTGTAGTTCTTCATTCTCTGGAAAATAGCTCTGCTAGTAAGCACCGCGCTGATAATAACACTCAATCCAGGCTCTGTGAGAACAATGTCAGAAGCACCTCGAGCAGCATCAGTAGCATCCGCAACAGCAATTCCTATATCCGCCTTTTTCAGTGCTGGTGCATCATTGACACCATCACCAGTCATTCCTACAATGTGCTTCCTCTCTTGCAACTTCTTGACAATTTCATATTTGTGTTCTTTACAGAAAAAGGAGAAAAATATTAGAAAGAATTTGGCAAAATTTCTCTTGTTTTTGTTTAGGCAGAGCATGAAAAAAGAACCCACCAGGAAACACTCCTGCGAATCCATCTGCCTTCTCAATCAACTCTTCTACAGGAAGAGCATCAAGGCTTCCATCCTTGTGTTGGCCAAGTAAAGATGCGGAAGGATACATGTTTGTTCCCATTCCAAGCCTTCGTCCAGTTTCTTTTCCAATGGCAAGTTGATCACCTGCAAAATTTAACAAAAACATAAGTCAGCAATAGCAAACTTTAGGTGGCACAAAAGAGAGGCATCTTCTAGCCTGGTTAGTCAATTAAATAGCGAGAAATTACCAGTAATCATTTTGACATTGACGCCGAGATTGAGAGCTCTGCGGATGGTTTCTGCACTATCATGCCTGGGAGGATCAAAGAGGTTCAACAAGCCAACAAATTCCCATGGACCACCTTCACTTTCCTTTGTTTTCTCTGGCACTTGCTGCAATCATACCATGACAACATTGTAAGACAGTGATTCCCCTTTTGCAATGAAAAGAGGACAAAGCAACAGCGTAAGAATTTCAAGGTTAGCCATCAAAACCTGTCTAGCAACAGCCAACGATCGAAGCCCTCGTTCAGCAAACTTTTCAATGACAGAATGAACCTTCTTCTTGAGATCTTCCCTAGCCTTGCAAAGGCTCAGGATCTAGTAACAAAAACACATTACTCAAGACAAATGAATAGAGCAAAAGAGAAAACCTCTTGCATCAATGGTATTCCAAGTACACAGCAAAGTAGCTACTTACTTGCTCTGGGGCACCTTTGCTTGCTCGGTGCCAGTTTCCATCAGAATCAATATAAGTCAAAGCAGTTCTCTTGTCCACGGGATTGAATGGGAAGAAGTGTACTTCTCTTATACCTGCTCTTGCCTGCATGAAATTATTTGAATCTTAAGACAAACACATAAATTATTTCATTCTCTCTTTCTTAGCGTATACCTCTCAAATCGAAAGGTCGGGTAGAGTTGAAGCGACATGTATATTAGGGGAAGAAAGAGTAATGAATGACATTGACTCGAAAAATGGTTGATGCAGAGGGATATACCTCTTTTGGGTCTGCTAACATTCCAACCATGGCTGCATCAATGGCATCCTGGTTCTCAACCCTTGAGGCTCTGGCTGCAAGCAGTAACACATGGTCCTTATCGACACCCTTGGCGAAAACCTCAATCAAGTTCTTGTCAACACTCAGCTTGTTAAGGGTGAGAGTCCCAGTTTTATCACTACAAAGGACATCCATACCAGCCATCTCTTCAATGGCGGTCATACGCTTAGTGATGGCCCCTTGTTGAGACAACTTGTGGGATCCAATGGCCATTGTCACGGACAAGACCGTAGGCATCGCAATGGGGATGCCACCAATCAAGAGTACCAAAAGGTTGTCAATTCCATCCCTGTACTTCCTCTTCTGAATAGGGTACATGACTACGATCTCAACTACCATTCCGATTGCTATGGAGCAAATGCAGAAGTTCCCAATAGCAGTGAGCACCTTTTGGAAATGCCCAACTTGGTTGGTGCTGTCCACAAGATGTGCAGCCTTGCCAAAAAAGGTATGAACTCCAGTGGCAATAACAACTGCCTCAATTTCTCCTTGTTTGCAAGTGGAACCAGAGAAAACCTCATCACCAGGATTCTTAGTCACTGGAAGTGATTCTCCAGTTAGAGCAGATTGATCAACCTTCAGTGGATCACCCTCAAGAAGCCTGGCATCAGCAGGAATGATATCTCCCAATTTGACACTAATGATGTCTCCTGGAACCAGGATTGCAGCATCCTGCTCGGTCCATTTCCCATCTCGAAGCACCTATATAGAAGACACCAAAAACGAAAAACTGTGAGGAAGCATGAACTGTACAAGCGAGTCGTTTGTGCCTTTCTTCATCTAAAAATACCTTAGTTTTAGGAGCAAGGCCAGCCATAAGAGCAGCAGCAGCATTACCAGCATTGTTTTCTTCGATGAAACTAATGGTGGAATTGATGACCAACAAGCAGATAATACCAACGAAATCTTGCCAATCTGGGGGCTTCCCGTCACCATTTGCCAATGCAATTGCCATGATAGCTGCAGCTTCCATGACCCATGATAGTGGATTCCACATAAATCCCAAGAACTTGAGAATTTTGCTTTCCTGCTCATTTTATTTTTTAACATTAAAAACCATCAATTCATAAGAGCAGATGGACCATGTTTCCTTTAAAGCTTAAGCTTTCATCTTTATATCAACCAAATACGTACCTTCTTCTCTTCTAGCTTGTTGGGGCCAAAAATCTGAAGCCTGTTGGCTCCTTCCTCCGAGCTCAAACCCTCTCTGGTACATTTCAGTTGCTCAAACACTTCGTCAACAGGAATGCGTTCCTGTTACAAATTACGAGTTCATAAATCAGTTTCTTATGAGCTTCAGGGCCATGAAAATATTCGATCTTTTCCTTTTTCTTTTCCAACCAATAAGTTGAAACTTATAAGATTAATCCCACCTAAGTTATTATCTTTAAGAGATTAAATCTAAGATAAATAACAAGATTATCGAATATATCTATCGTAAATGTAAAAGATTGATTTTTTTCTTTCCATTTTTAATTTCCACTATCTTACTCAGCCGAGTCAAATCTGGACAGAGAAGTAGACTTGTGACTCTGTGAGCCGACGAGGCCTAGGAATTGTAACCAATCAAACAACCAAAGGAGTTGACCAAAAGACATGACAAGCTCAAAAAGCGCCTGTGATCACGTGGGCAGAAACCCAGTTGATAGGTGGGTGCGATACACGCGACACCGCCGACCACTTAAGAAAAAGATCCACAGCTACGCAAATTCCAAAGGAATAGAGGGACGAAGATGTCAAATCAGGTGGGGACTACTATAGAAAATTTTATATTTTCCACGAGTCCATGACCATCTCAGTGCCGTAGATTCTTAACGGTTAATAAAACAAAAACGAATTTTTTTTATGCAACCAACCCGCGAACGTGTGAAAAGGCTAAAGTACCACGGAAAAGTAACCTAAATTCCTAACAGTACCAAACGAACGCAGACAAAAGACAGAGACCGGCAGACCAGAGAATTTAATGAGTTTATGATAAAAAGATTGTATCTTTGTCATTGAATCACTCCTGAAACTGATCTGAGTTTCGACTTTTTGGCCGGAGAAGTACAGAATAGAAGATAAAAGTGGTGAAAAAGTTAGATGGTTTTTTACCCTTTTTTAGGACTTTGGGACAAATAAAACACAGAATTTAGCTCGTGGGAGTAAACGTGGGTTGTTATTTACAAGAAACAGAAAGGCCTGAGTTGAACAAAATCATTCACTCGATATGAATGGATGTGGTGAAAATTTACACAGACCAATGACATGGGGTTTGGTAAAAATTGAATCTTTAATAGTTTTCTATCTGATCTGAAGATTTCTAAACACAACCCAGAAAAAAAGTTCGAGTCTTTAGCCACCATGTTTAGTCCCAAGAGAGATCTCAGTCTCTTTCAGATTCAAGCTCACGCAAAAACAGACAAAACTAAACCTCATAACAAGAAGAATATAAAAAAAAGAGAGAGAGAGAAACAGAAACAGGGTAAGAGAAGATAAAGACTGAAGAAGTAAAGAGGGAATACCAAATCAACAGTCTCGTTCTTGATCTCCTCGAGAGTGATGTTAGACTTCGCCATGTTACACTGTGTCAAAAAGCAAAGCTACAACCCAAAACAAAACAAAGATATAGTTCTTGAAGAAAGCCAAAAACAGAGCAAGGCTGATTTGCTTGTGGCTTGTGGCAGTTACTAGAAGTAGTAGTTGTAGTGGAGAAGAAGAGAAAGAGAGAAAGAGACGGAGGTAAGAGCCATTCAATGAGAATTTGGGAATCCCAAGAAATGGCAGAGAGAAAGAGAGAGAAGTAATGAGATATAGATAGACGGAGGATTCCCCGGGGAGAGTCCCTTCTCTACCTCTCCTTTTATATACGTGATTCTGTGTATTTTGTTATACTGTTATGTTAAATCTGTTCCTGTAACAATCTTTTAATATATTCCTTTTTTTCAAAAAAAATTATATATATTCATGAGATGATGTCCAATTTCGATTGCTCTGATTCACATATCTTAACTGATTTAAGGTTCCGGGACCCGTTCTTGAGCTAATCTCGTTATCTATGGCCAGAGGTGTATTAATGATTAAAAAAAACTCCTCCAACTAGGAGCTTAAATCCTTCTTGGTCTCAATAACCCTATTTATGTTATTAACCCTTATCTTAATTACGGAAGTTGATGTCTTGGATCAACCAATCCCTTCTTCTTGTTATTCTTCTTTTTCTTTTTTTTTTAATGGAGAATTCTAAGTTTACTATAAGACAAGAATCCAAGACTGCCATCGACTATAAAAGATCTAGGTGTGATCGTAATTTGTTTGTACACGCCGTGATTTAAAATTATGAAATCTACTATTTTTGGCATGCTAATTACTGTTCAAGATTAATATATGCCTACGGTTAGGTAGAAAGTGAAACAGATCTTTTGTTCCCAATTATTATGTGCCCTTATTTCTAAATGATCACAACTCTCTAATTTTTGTTAATTTTATTTATTAAATGGATAAATTTTTATGAAACATAATAGGTATAATTTAACAGACCAGGTTATCTATTCCGGTAGAAAGGATGAAACTTAAATTGGGCCCTTTGGAGAAGTGGGACGTGATTTCTTTGAATAGACATAAAACTGCCTTCATAGACTTTTAGGGAATGCATAAAATTTCTGAAAATTACGTGACGAATAGTTAGTGAGTATTGACGATTTGTATATTTATAAATAATAAAATTTTAAATTTTTTATTTAAAAGCAATAACTACTAAAAATCAACATTATTTAGTGTATATATATATATATATAGAAGTAACCTAAATTATGAAAGTTCCAGACGTTTTCTACTAGCATGTGAAACACTTGTGTCTTCCTCCTAGATGGGAAAAGTCAATAAAAATGTCCCGGTGATCTCCTTTTTCCATCCCAAACTTGAATGTTCCTTTAAATTTCATTTGGTCAAAAAAATGTGGATTGACTATCAATTTTCTTCCACATTTTACTATTCAATCGGTCTAGGAAAAAAAATAAAACAAAATATTAAAAATATAAAATAATTAATACAAAAAAATCTCAAATTTTGATCAATTTTATAATTTTAGTTCGAATTTTAAAAAGTAGTAATTAAATACTCAAATTTTTAAATTTTTTTAATTTTAACCTACGGTAATGATTCCGTTAAGTTGTTGATATGACTTGTTACTTATTCTAAGAACTCTAAATTATTTATAAAAAGCTTGTTAAATTTTAATAATAAAGGGATTCCGGCATCTGACTGGTCAGCAGCACATGAAAAAGTTCATTGATAAAAATTAGAAAAATGAGAAATATTATGGCAATGCTTTTATTTTACATGAACTATTGACTTTAATCATGGTGGGTCCTCAATCATACAAAGTCACCGCACCTCGACAGCCTAAACAGAAATATAATAATTAAAGCCACGAATTAAAATAAAAACCCCATTTTTCACATTATTTTTTTTATTGCGATGGTGCAAATAATTGAAGTTGTATGTGAACCAGTCCCTTGAATGGCCAGATAGTCCTTCCAATTTATAGATTGCAACTCAGCCAGGTGATCTCTTCTCTCGGCCGTTGGATTCAAGGTATTAGCCATGTAGGTCTGGCCTTCATGATTAATTGCCTCAACTTCCGTCTCTCTCTACGAAGATTATTCAGTAAATTAATGTGTAAACGCCGCCTAGTTGGTCAAACTAGTTGACTTTGGCGCTTGTATACCTGATAAAAATATCTATTGCTTGGGTCGTAATTGGAAGTTATTTTAGTTTTAGAAACTTGAAATATGGAAGATGGAGAGTAAAAATATCTTCACCTGTCAATATATTTGAGAACTATTTTTTATTCCATATTTATTGGAAAATATTAATGTCGTGATTTAATGTAGCTTATTCACCTTGCCTATATAGAAAATACAAAATTATGGTTAATCTTGTAGTTAATGTCTTTTCTCAAAGGGCAAGATAAGGAAAATTGATCCACTCAAATACAAAATTTTAGTTTTCCTTTTTTATGTTGTTTACTTATAAAAATTTCTTAATTTCACAAGTGAATGTGATAGATTGGATTGTCTGAATCAAAATTTTCATAAAGTAAAATAAATTAATTTAATGAAAACACCATGCAAATTAGTCAAATGTACTTCAAATATTATTTCAAAATTTCAATATTACTCTCCACGAAAAAGATACAAATTCAATGAAGTTATTTTTAAACCTTAAACCTCTTATCTTACTAGTTTAACTTTCGGTATAGTTTTGAAAATATTAGTATTCATCGTCATACACTTAAGTTATTAATTCTGCAGCTACTATACCCTGAAACAATAATCAAACAAGTTAGAAATTAAAATTTTATAATGGGAAGAACTTCAGGAAGTATCATCCACTAGTACTGATATTCCATCGAAACATTTAAAATATTTAAATGATATGATAAAAAAATTAAATTCAGGTATACCCAGTTGACTAAAAATTGTGGGTTGCAAAGTATAAATTGAAGTATGATCTTCTCTAACAAGAAGCAAAAATGTCAACTACTTCATCAAGTTGTACGTAATTACTTGCCACTAATCATCTGTAAGAACTGAGACAGGCCTCACTCTGTCTTGTTAAAAGGAGCTTGAAGGTCCCCTACACAAACCAAAGTCAACTTTAGGCAGAGGGAGGTAGATCTAGTGAAGAGTCGCGTAAAAAGAAAAGCAACTTCGTCGTATGGTCGGCTTTGTACAGATACATATGTCAAAGGATGTACTCATCACAATAAATGGGAGACCACATACGTTTGACTTCGCATTTTTTTTACAATAATATAAATTTCATTTTCGTTAGCATATGGTATAAAAAAAAAAATAGTAAGTTTCATTTTCACGAAAATTCAAGGTGTTTCTTCTATTTTGGCACATTTTGTGCAGAAAAAGTACAAGCACTAACCAATTTCTCTTTGATATCTTATTTTTCTAATATCATGATTGCTGCTAATGAATTCGAAATATATTTACATTAAAAGAAAAAATGAAAAAAATTTATTGTACTGGTATAATGACGTAATTCTAATGTTTGGATAAAAAACATGTACTTCTACTATAGTTTAAAAAAAATTGAAAAATGTTTTAACCTTTAGATTTTCTCAAAGAAATATTTATTTTTAAATTTGTTTAAATAATTCATTCTCCTACATTTTGTTTAAAAAATAACGATAAAATATGTACGACATAAATATTACACTTATGTTAATCAATTGTTGCTTATATAAAGATTCAACTTAATTGTTAAACTTAAATCAAACTAATTCAATTTGACATAAATTAATTATTTAATAAGTCAAATTTAATTGATTAAGGTAAGGTCTAAGAATTGAGTTAAATTCTTATATTAGTAATATTTGATTATTTACGTATGATATATATACTACGTGAGTACGTATATCTCATTATTAGTTTTAAATCAAAGTTTAGAAGAAAGGGTTTTATTAGAAAATAAAAAATTAAGAATTTAAAAAAATTAAAAATTAGAATTTTTTTAAATATTTATGTATGTTTTACCTTCAAATTTTTATTTAAACAGTAAGGTGAATGTACACCTTACTGCATTAAGCCTTACATGAATTTATGAGAATTAAGTCTCACATGTTCGCCATATTTGGTAATTAACGGATTGTATTAGCTGTTAGCTGATTCTATCAGAGATTAGCTATAATCAGCTAACATTGGATTGATATAGCTGATTTGACCAGCAGATAATATCAACTATTTATTTAAAGTTGTTTGATAAAATTAACTGTTTAATAAGTTGTTTATGTGTAAAATAACTTATGAGGGTATGACTTAAAAAAATGATTTATTAGGACATAAGTATTAGCTGTTTATATCTTAATATTTCTTTAAATATTCTCATAAGAATTAAAAAAAACAAAAGAAGTCAACACCATCATTTTCTCTAATATCTTCCATCGAACCATAAGAATACCGAAATTCCTCTCAATACAACTTCTCAATGATAAATGAGTTTAATTAAAAATTTCTTAAGATCCTCTTGGATTGGTAGGGTCAATTGAAAAACTTGAGAGATCACTAAAATGTCACTAAAAATAAGCTTGAGAATAAGTTCGATCGGATTACACTAAGAGTTTTTCCTCAAATTTATCACCAACGAGGTTAATATGAAATTGTGTCTGTAACAATGATATCAATATAATTTCTAATTTAAAGAAATATGATTTTTTTAATTTTATTTTTTAAATTTAAAAATTTGAAACTACATTTTTAATATATTAAATTAAAATAAAATTATTTTGAAAAATGTTTATATTAATTTCTTAAAATTTAAACTTAGTTGAAAATAATAAATTTAAATTTGACTTATTAATTTTAGAATAAATTGATTTGAATTAAACACAATATCATAATAGGATAAACTTATCTCTATCTCTATCTATCTCTATTTCTATCTCTTTAGTAATTTGTAATAACTTTTGGATATAATCTTCTTTTCGTCCTTTAATTTTTCAGTCACTATTTAAAAATACTCCTCATAGTAACGTTTTTAAAAACAATAAATTGAGTTTAATCCGTTAACTTAATTCGCTAATTACTAAATATAATTATTGGTAATTTAATATGGTCAAATAACTAAATACATCTTAATTATTAGTTGTTTAATATAGTCAAACAACTAAATACATCTTAATCTGTCAAAATATAACTAATCAGTTATCTGCTAAACCAAGTCTATATCTAATATCCCAATATTGTAAATATTATATTGCTCTTCGTTTCCATCGGAGAAACTTACGGTGGAATTACATCAGCAATAGGCTAATCTAGAAAAGAAACACGGCATGCAATGCAATGCAATGCAAGTGGACGTTAGTAATACTAATCACGTCAGAGGAGATCAAGTACAGCACTCATAATTTCTAAGTCAACAAGAAAATGTATTTTTCGTACCATAATTATTACAGTCATTGTCAATATACATATGTAGATAGAAAGATGGTGTAAATCAAAGCAAGATGTTATTTTTCCTCAAATTAATTGGAAACAGAGAGCCAGGTTTGACGGGTCTAGCACATGAATTGTCTGCCGATCGTTCTAGCCATCAAATTTCAAATCTTACCATTGAATTTAATTGTAATAAGTAATAATAACAACAATAATCCGGTAAATTCGAAAAGATTTAAAAGTATATAGTCTTCTCCTAATCCCATAATAAATTTAATTGTATGTGAGATGTGACAATGTTCCGTGTACAAACACAAAAGCAGATATTTACTTCGTACGTAAACTAAATGTCTCTTGTGTGTACGATAGTGTCACTTTGTTACAATTGCCCTTTGAACACTTATCCACATTTATAAATTATAGTCTAGTAAGATTCTATTACTGTTCGCAAGTGATTTGATGATTAGGTAAGGATACATGCATCCTATTCCTATGTGCAACCTAATCTTATGACTCTTTATCTTTTTCGTATATTCTTATTTTATTTAAGCGTTTATGTTTATCAAATTAGTAAAAATTGTGCGTAATTCATAAACAATAATAACAATAATATTCAATAAAATTTTAACTGAAATGCGAAATTAGGATAGGTTCAATAATATTTACTTAATGATTTATAAATTAAATATTTTCAATACATTATTTAATAAATTAATAATTTACTATTATAAAACTTTGTTTCATGGTTTGGGTCACACAACAAAATTATTTCTTTTAAACGCTTTAAGTTTAGATAATGCCTTTGCTCACATCGAGGTACTATATATCGTATATCCTAACAAGCGAAACCAATTAGGCAATTACAAGGCAACTTGCTAGACCAGAACTAGACTAAACACCCAAAAAGGTAAAGATAAAAGAGTCACAAAAACTAAAAAAATGGACGGCTAAGAAGATGAACCATTGAATTGTCCTGGAGAATTTTGTCAGTACATGACAGACACTATGTACCAGGCATTACCAATAGGCATTATTAACGATCTTACGATCATTTTATGGAACGGTGTCTTCCAAAATGCAAAAGCAGAAAGAAGCCACTGGATTTCTTATTCAAGTGGATTTCTTGGTTTTCTCCACATCGCACCAAGTTTTCCCTAAACGGGAAACCAACTTATATTTCTTGTTTCGGATCTTTATATATATATATATATATATATGTATATGTATGTATAATTATATTTTTTTTTGTAAAATAAAAGTCTAGATCCGAACTTGGATTTTGCCTTCGTATACCGTAATTAAATCTTTTGTTCTTATAAGTTTGTTTCAATCCTATTTTTATCCCGAAACGTATGTATAATTATATTTTTCTTATGTGAAATAAAAGTCTAGATTTGAACTTGGATTTTGCTTAAGTACAACAACGAGTATGAAATCCTATGTTCCCTTAAGATTGCTTTAACCCTATTTTTATCCTAAAATGACAAGTTTTCATAAATAGAGAATCTGAAGTTATAATTTTTAATTTAATACAAATATATTATGTCTTTGACCAATAAATTTTACTAAAATCGAGAAATAATTTTCAAAAAATAAGATAAAATATTCTTTATCCTATAAGATCTGACTCAAAAGTTTGAAAACAAATTAAAAAATAACTCAAAATTCATAACTTCAGTTAATATAGTTGATATGCTTAGTTTATAATTAATTTAATTTGATTTTTATAATTAATTGATTTAGAAATTTTTTATCAAATTTGAATTCAAAATAACTTGAATACTTAAATTTGAGTATAAAATTAAACTTAATTAAATTTAGTTTTGGTTAAGCCAAAATGAACTTTTTTCCTCACCTCTAGCTACTTTATATATGCAAAGGTCTCCAAAAGTCATTCGAATAATAACATACAGAACAATATAAAATAGAAGATAAATAGTTTTTCCTTTTTCAAATATTTAAGTTGAAAAGTGCAAAAATAAATTAAAACTTGTTAATGTCATTTAAATTAAAATTCTCATTTTAATCATTAATTAAAAAAATAATTTACCTAAAACACATATTTTTTAGACTCTTTATATACACTTCACGGTCTATTTAGTGTACATAGATAAAATAATAATTAAGGGTTTTACGGATATCAAAATATAAAAAAAGGCTCTTCCTATAGTTTTTGGTTCTAGGCCAAGGTGGGAGACATGTCTAACTAGCTAGACAAGACAAAGACATCAAATGAAGTTGTAATTCCATATTCTTGATTGCCTATAGTCCGCCGTTAATGTCTCTGCCTTTGCCCCGTGGTTAGTGTATGCATGATCTATTAAAAAAAGGAGGCAATTAATAAAGAAGATTTATTACCTCAAACCTCGATTAAGCAATTAATTAAAGCACAAAATGCTAATTAAACGTGAGACAGAAATAAGGTCAAGACACCCTTCTCTCTCTCTCTATCTTTATGATATGTATGTGTATAAAACATATAAGAAGAAGGTGACAAATGAAAAGAGTGAAATTTGGAGGGTAAATGATAAAAAAGACTTGTAATTAATTAATAAATCATGATGAACTTAAACCCAATGTTCTAAAAATTGAACTGATTTGATCCGTTTAACAGTAAAAATTTTGAACCGACTAATTTTTTGTTTATTTTTTAATTTTTTATTTGATTTAGCTTAATAATTTTTGTTGTTAAAAATTGATTAATTTATTAATTAATCAGTTAATTTTTTCAACCTAATTAGTCTTTATAAACTAAAAAAACTAATTAATTTTTACCTAATAATCTTCTTTTTAATTAAATTTTAAATTTTTCAATGATTAGGAATATTTTTTAATCATTTTTAAGTTCTTCAGTTTTATTTAATTTTTAACTAATTTTATTACGAACCATCTTTTAAACCTTATATTTTCTGTTTTCTTTGTTTAACTTTTAGTTTAATTTTTAAAACATTATTTAAACCTTATTTTAGCTAATAACAAACATTCGGTATAAGTCATAACCTAATCAACGTCATGCCAACTAGATCACACCCTTAATTAATTAGATGTAGTATCTTCACATCTTCCAAAAGTAACAACTAACAACAATGTTCATGTAAGGATTAAAGGACAACGGCCCTTCAGTCTCTAAACATTCGGATTGAGTTGGGAGCATGCATCTCCTTGGAAGTTCATAAGAAACAACGTATAGTGTCGGTCCTACACAGCTATGTCGGCCAAAATTGTGAACTGTAAGTTAAAGATGTTAGTGACGTTTTGTCTTCGTAAACTGCAGTTATTTGTTGGACCTTTCATGTATGGCTTGAAGTAAATTTGTAAAGTAGATGGAAGAGTGACCCAAAATATTAATAAGAATATATAATTCGTTGAAATTGACGTGTAAGATATGATTCGAAGCAGGTTTCATAAATAACAAGGAGGCAACATGTGACATAGATTAATGCAGACTGACGTAGCTAAAGATTCACTTTTGTCTTTGGTTTTATGGCATTGAGTTGTGAATACAGTTTGGCACCGTCTATCAACTGGCCAAATTTTGCTCAACCACACATATAATATATATATTTATTTATTGAGAACAGTATCGTCGTCTCTCCGCGCAAAAGTACAACTATTGTACCAAGAGGCCCTTCGCGTTCACGCGCTAGTGTTTCTGTTGCCAATCTTTTAGAAGTTATAACGGTTATTTTATTATTATTATTATTATTATATATATATTTTTTAATTTATTTTTTATGGGAATCTTGAAAAAAGCTTCTTACTAAGTTAAAAGTAACATTACGCAATTCTAAACCTTTTCAGTCCCACGATCAATAAGAGTTTCACTAAATTATTGTTGTTGATATATAATTGTTAATTTTTAGGTAAAAGGCATTAATTTTTTTACGTCATTTAAAATTTTTTCCTAAATTTTAAAATTTTTTATTTTTTGTTATTTTTAATTTTTAAAATATCTTTTTTATGAATAAATAATATATTCAATTTAATTATTTGATAATAAACTATTACACAGGAAAAAATTCAAAATCTTAATGTATGAAAGAGACCTGTAGAGGTTAGACCTTTTATCATTCATGTCTGATATTGCATTTCTATCATACCTTATGCTTGTATACCTTTATTTCCTTTTAGTTTTGGTTTAATTGGCCTAATGATGATATTTGTCTCTTGTCACCACCAATTAAAGCGTCATTAAAGCATAACGGCCTTAATTGGTAAATAGTGGATCAACTTTTTTTTTTTTTTTGACAAATTGAACATATCAAACTGCTGATAATCATATTTGGTAGTCAGTTGGTTAGATTGACAGATTGAATTCAATCTACTATTTTTTAAAATGCTTCTATGAGGAGCGTTTTGCTCCAGCGGCTGAGAAATTAAGGGAAGAAAAGACTATTATATCTAAAAGTTATTACAAATTACAGAAGCTGCCATATTTTATTATTGCTTTCCGTTCACCAAATACTAGTTTATTTATTTATTATTATTATTATTATATGTTACATGTTTTTTATCAGAGCTATAAATTTAATTTTTGTAGAATTAAATATATAAAATCTAGATTCTTACGAGAATATTTAAAGAAATATTAAGATATAATACTCATACTCGTGTTCTTATAAATTTTTTTTAAGTCATGCTATTATAAATTATTTTACACATAAATAACTAATACTATATAAGTGATTTTACTAAATATCTTTAAATAAACAGCTAATATTATTTACTGTCAGCTAACAGCTAATACAATCCATTGATTGCCAAACAGGACCAATTTATTCTTTATGGTTACTAAGTTAGAATATGAGATTCTTTATGGTTACTAAGTTAGAATATGAGATTGTGGGAAATAAATAAAGCATAAACCATCCAATGATAAGGCACAAATAGAATTATTCCATTAAAAAATAATTTTTATTATTTAATAATGAGATAATAACTATTGAATAGCTAAAGTTAGGTACTCTTCAAAATAAAATATTATTAAAGATGAAAATCTTCAACATTTCGGCTGTCCCATTTTGTTGTATCTTCCCTCTTTTGACTTCAGATACACAAATGGGAAAGCGTGGAACTTGGGGCCTAGCACAGTTAATTGCATGTCTGTGAGCAAATGGGTTGGTACGTAGTAAATTGAAGCATCTTGAGAAACACGTGATTGGTCTTCTGGTAAGGAAAAGGTAGAGATCGAAATGTTTAGGCATTTTGTGCAAATTTGCTAACATCCGAATCCAATCCTTGCTATATGATCAAAGACAACTATAAAATTAGGCTGTAAATTGCAGTAAAATGATATCATTTTAATAATTATAATTAAATAATATTACTTTACTTAAATTAAATAAAATTAATTTAGCCGGTCATAAATTTAAGATTAATTTGAACTTAGATGAATTAAAATTAATTCTTTAAATTTAAGATTAAATTAAAATCGGTCAAAGCATAAATTAAGTACAATAAACTACAAACAGAACTTCAGATAAGCATAACACACCTGGATAGAGACACAATAGCTGGCCATTACCTGGGGATTCTTTATTGGGCACCAATGCACGAGGGATGTTACCGAGCGTTAGAGTTCGACAGGTCATTTGTTTCCAAAACCTTGCAAATTTATAAAAATCTGTAAATATTGTCTGCCTCAATATTTTGAGTTAAATGTAAATAATGCTTACCATTTTTATTTACTGATATGGTAAATTTTAGATAACACGAGATAATCACGCCGAATTAATTCGGCTCTTAATTAATTTATAAAAAATACCGGTAAATTAAGTAGAACAGACTATTTCAAATGACTTAACTTTAATTAAGTATTTTTTAATGATACAATGATCGCCTCTAAGTAAGTTGAAATTGAATATGTCAAATTTGATTTAATCTAATTTTAGATTACATTTAAAGGCTCAATTTTTATTTATAAAAAGATATTTTCTTTGCATATAAATTTAAAAATTTAACAACTAAAGAGAAAATATTCTCAATAATAATTTTAATTAAGATCGATAAATTTAATCTAGTAAATTCTATTTATAATTAACAGATCTAACTTGAATTAATAAAAATTTTTAAGTTAAATTTTGACTTGTTTATAAAATTACTAATTTGATTTTAATTTAAATTAAATTTAGTCTGATTCATGTCTCCAACTTAAAAACCTTTAAATTAGTAGATGCATAAAAGATAAAGTCTACCGATTGGACCACACATGAAGCAGAACACCATACCTACCTAGAACCAGAAAACATGGTGGAGGAATACACGTTAGGTTCATATTAAGTTCCAACTTTTAGCCTATATTTTCCTATTCTAGATAGACATTTATACCGAAAAAGGGGGAAAAAGAAGAACAAGAATATATGCAACTTCGAAGAGCTTTACAAATGGGTGTGTTAGTTTCTCCCTCATTTTGGACCATTAACTTGTTCCACTCTCTCTTTATCACAACAACTTGAGCATCTTGCAGGAAGGACATTACCTCTTCCTCTTTCCCATACCATTGCCCCACCCTAGCTAGTTGTGATAAAGAAAGCTATGAACTGAATTGTGATTTTCATATCAAAACAAAAGGTAAAAAGGATAGAACAAGAATCGTCATCATTACAAGTGAGACACTCTTGGACTAAAAGCCTAGAGGAGGAAGAGGAGGAAATAGTCATAGAAAATTATTGACACTAAAGGAGACCCAAGAGCATCTCCTCCATAACTAGTAGATGATTAGACCCACCTATTTGTGTCCACCGATTCTTTTTGGTGGTGGAGTTTGGTTACTCTTTTCTTGTAATCAACGAGATTCTTGAATATCAGCCTGGGAAATGAATAAATATAGTGAAATGTAAAGGAAAGTAATGGCTTCAAAGTCACCTCCATTGTCTTTTCTTATGAAACAGTCTTTGTTGGACTTGGATGCTCTAAAATCGGCTGTGCCTGCAAAACCTTTAGAATGTGGACAGTACATGAAATCCCACTAAGCAAGTGGCCTGTCTTTCAACGAAGACCCTCCCTTTTTTATCATTTTGGGGGGTATAAATTTATCTAACCAGTGAAGATCGGTACTGGGCTCCAGCAGATTTTGGAACAGGCATTGTTGGTTGAAGCTCTTGCTCATCCACCATGTCATCTTCCATTCCCTTGGAAACTATTGCAATAAGTGTGTCTTTTCACAGGCTTATGTGTTCATGTTGAACTAAAAACAGTATTAAAATAAGTTGTATCGATTATACTGATTATTATAGAGGTATTTGTAACTTTAATCTTAACAATTTTGAAAAAGATGAATCAATTTTGTTTGTGTGTGAAAAGTAAGAAAACATGCGTCCTGAGCTCTCACTACACTTGACTAGTCTTACGTAGCTCTCTACCTGCTCCACGTGCCTGAAAACCCTTTGTCTAAGCACAAAAACAGAAGAATGACAGGTTAGGACCAATTTATCTGGGAAGAGAGGCAACCTAGCAAGACCACTTTATTAGGGTCATGTGCATCGTTTAATGCAATTTACAATTCCACTTTGATGATGGAGGCAAGTAGGTAAGCCAAAATCAAATACAAATGCGACCACAAAACAAAACAAGAAGTTTCTTCCCTTTTGGTAAACTCTAAAGGATATGTTACATTTAGAAGTCTTCGCATCTTTAGACTTTCTTTGTCTTGAGAAACCGATAACGTGAAAGGTCAAGAAACTATTCAATAAATAAATAAAAATTAATGGAGTCACTTAGCTACCGCTTGGATTAATTAATTATGAGCAGCTAGTTAGTCATTAATCAATAATTGAAATATATTAGGAGTCAATAAATGCCAACCACTCATGTTTTACTAATTGGAGAGAAGTCCCTCGGGTAGATTATGCTGGTATAGTATCCCTTTTAAATTAATATTAATTAGAATTATAAAAATATTAATCAAATATTTAAAATTTTAACTTATTAAAAATATAACATATATAAATATTTATTAACTTTGCTGACTTGGATTTCCATATAATTATAACATTTTTTATTTATCAAAAAGATGTTAAAAATCTTCCCATTTTTAAGGTCCTTAATCATAATGTGACCTTTTGTATATATAAAGATCTAATTACATAAATGATTTTCATAGGTTATTAGTAGTTATTATTGATAAATAGAAGGTTTATTTTGTTAAAAATTCTTTATTATTTATAATAATAATAATAATCTACTAAATCACAAAGCTTTTTTCCTATCTTTAATATATCAAAGAAAAGAAATCACTACAAGTGGATGCAGAAATGTCGAGGCTTGGAATAGATTGACAAAGGCAATCCAAAAGAACAAGGCCTCGGGCTTCCAAGGGAAAAGCCTCAGCTCAAATAATACATTAACATTTATTTTGCAACAAATAAAAATATTAAAGATAAAGAATTTCAGTCTGATGCAGCAAGTTCAAAGCCCAAGGGATCAAAACAAACCATCAACTTGGAAATTGTATTTCATCACTTTCGAAGAATTTGATTCCAAATTAACTACAACAATCCAATCCAGGGAATACTTCCCCAAGCTACAAAAAGCACGTATATCCGCTATAATAATGGACAATATGTGATACCTTGGCACTTCTATTACAGAAAGCAATCACAAATTCTAACATTACCGGCTCTGATGGAAAGAGTAACATCCATTGAAATGACAGTAAGATACCAGCAACTACGATGGTAGTCAGCACCGGATGTTAGCATCTCAAGCTCCTGTAGTCGCTGAAGTTGCTAAAAATAAGAAAACTAAATGAACAGCTGAACGTACTAAGACTGTAATAACTAATCTTTAGTTTAAAATTGGAGAAACATGTTTTTCATCTCTTGCAGCCATGAAACAAAACATATTTGTCTCGTTCCAATGTTGTGTGAAACATGGGAAATTCCTTCGGGAAGAATAAATCAGAAACAATCAAGAATAACAAGCCAAGATGATGATTAGTACCTTTGGCAGGAGGTTCATCTTGAGGCTTCATTGCTGGGAAGAGGAGCACCTCCTGTTCACAAAAAGATTAAAATGATGAATAGATGTAGAAAGTGGCTTCGCTGTTATGCTGACAAAAGAGATAGATGAACAGTATAACAGAAACCTTGATATTTTGAGAATCAGTTAACATCATAGCTAATCTGTCGATACCCATTCCCCAGCCACCAGTTGGAGGCAGCCCATACTCAAGAGCTGTACAAAATGTTTCATCTAAAGCCATCGCTTCATCATCACCTGATTGTCGATCCTAGTGACAGAATAGATCACATTCAGAGCACTTTCCAAACATGTAAAATCCGGAAGCTTTTTGGTGATGATAGGTACCTTGAGTTGTTCAGCAAACCGCTGGCGTTGTACCACAGGATCATTTAGTTCGGTGTATGCATTGCATAACTAAAATATAATTAGAAAATTTAGTAATGGTCAGTAAAGCTTAAGAGAATTCAACTGACAAGAGAAGAAGAGCAAAAATCTTCTGGTCAAGAGGAAATACTTCGTGTTTGTTGACAAATAGTTCAAAACGTTCAGTCAAGCCTGGCTTCGACCTATGCCACTTAGCCAAAGGACTCATAATCTCAGGATGGTTGATAATAAAAGTAGGGTTTACGCAAGTCTCCTCCAAAAAGTGTCCCACCAACTGCAAACATGGGTGTGACAAAAACCACAATTTAAGAGCACAAATTTGTTCACTACAAGCCTCAGAATTACATGGGCCAGTTCTAAACCAATTCATCAAGGAAGTAACTGAATATGGCACATCTTGACAAAATAAGAAGTCAGATAATTTGCTCAATTTTTGCAAATTGACAATAATTGCAAACGGATCATGAAAACTTGAAAAAGAAAAAGATGAGAAAAATAACCTTGTCCAGTAGGCGTGCTGTCGTTTGAGGAGGGGGACATTTGACCTCAAACCTCTCACAGGCAGCCACGAGATACTTATTAGCCTCATCACTAGACAGGTCCTTTGGTATGTTAAGGTTGGCCATCTTCTCCAACTCATCTATCATATCAATTCTCCTGAAGCAATTAAACCAACACTTGGATTATTTCCATACTTCCACAGCAATGTTTACATACCAGAGTAACAAGTAACAGACCTAAAGGGGGGTGTAAAATCTATCTCAATTGGGTCCTTATCTAGCCCATTTGAATGATATTTAATTATGTAGCCTCCTGTCAGTTTCTTGACCATTCCTATTTTGGATAAACCAAGTTAGATGACAATGATAAAAATAGCAAGCAGGTAAATAAATTGCATATAAACTAAAGAAGTTCATCAGGCAACAGCAAAAAATTAACTCTTACCACTCAGCAGTTCTTCTGTCAGATTCATCAAATCATTGTAGTCTGCAAAAGCCATGTAGAACTCACAGGTTGTAAATTCAGGGTTGTGTGTCAAATCTATACCCTCATTTCTGAATTGTTTTCCTATCTCATACACTCGGTCAAGTCCACCTACAACAAGCTCCTTAAGAAAGAGTTCAGGTGCAATTCTCATGTACAGCCTCATGTTCAATTCATTGTGATGAGTGACAAAAGGGCGGGCGGCAGCTCCACCAGCAATCATGTTCATCATAGGTGTTTCAACCTAAGGACAGAATGCATTGACAAGATTAGTTAGAAAGAAATCATTAATAGGCACGGTATACATGGGGATAAAATATAGCACAGCTATTTAGACATCCAAAAAGATGAATGACCTCCAAAAAATCAAGATTGTCAAGAAAGCTTCTTATGTATGTTATGATCTTTGACCTCGTCTTGAATATCTGCCGAACCTCCAAGTTCAACAACAAATCCAGATACCGTTGACGATAGCGAGTTTCCTGGAATCCAAAACGAATAAAAAGAATAAATGTATAAATCCTCAAGAATAGAAGGGGGAATAGACAAGAAACAAAATAAGTTGAGGCATTTTTCTTCTATTACCCAGGGGAAAAAGTGCAAAGCCATCCAAAATCATTTTCTTTGAAGTAAAACAAGGGGAATTACAACAGGACACACTTATTTCAAGGGATCACTGCCCAAAGATGAACTCAAGTATAATCATACAAGATGAACATAAAATTATGTAGCTAATCCAATAAGACATTTCTTAATATTGACATGCACTTCTCTTCATGGGAAAAATACCTGGTCTCTGAGTACATACGTTTCTGGATTCCTGGTGCATCCTGGTAACCAAGCTTCAATTTTCTGTACAACAACAGCCATTGTGCCAAAAATGGTATCAACCATTATAAGCCGACCAAGAAGAAACATTTTCCACCTTCAAACTTACATTATCTGACACAGGAGCAGCCTTTTGCCTTGGCATCATATGTAGACAATGAGATAAAACCATGAAAGATGTGGGGAAAATGCTTAGCTCCCCCCTTTTGGTTTTTCCTGGAGCAAAAAAACAGAAACAATACAATCATCAGTGTTATAAGGAAAAACTATGGATAGATCATTTCCTCAAAAGAAATAGAGATAATTTGTACATTGAATGTCCCACAAACAAAGTCAAGTTTCTTCAAAACCAGTAAGTGCGGCAAATTATTTATAATTTGTAATGCACCAAAC
>JAOQMM010000008.1:1044081-1068766 GCA_027563515.1 Erythroxylum platyclados | reverse complement strand
TATCAACAAAGACCTTAATATTCTCATAAAATTAAAAGGATCTTATAGCCCAACCCTAAATAAAAATAAATATATATATATATATATATATATATATATAAAGAGAGAGAGAGAAATCAAGCATCCGAAAGAGAAATACTTAAACAAGTGCAACAAAGTGTTACTAAGGCAAAAGATCCATTGGAGAATCTTGGAAGACCAATGACACGGTAGCGGGCTAAACGTGTTGAAAAGACTCTCAATAATCTAATGGTTGATCTATATGCAAAGGAGAAGTTAAAACACTTAGAGACACGTCAACTAAGTTCATAATGATGATTTAAGGCTTGGAGCAACATGTCGGACTTATCGAAGAAGGCTAATTAAGCTATGCAACTAGAAACAACTTGTTTGTTACAATTTAGTTGTTTTAAGCATCTTTGATCCATATGGTGTAATCTAATTGGGCCAATTTAGATTAGGTTTTGGACATCTTAATTAATTTATTTAGGACTTAACTATGTGGGTTCTAATCTTAGATAAGCTTACTTAGGCGTTTGGTTTGTTTTGAGCTTAAACAACCGGTTTTAAGCTTTTTTGTTATGAGTTTTTTATTTAGGCTAAAATCCACATCCTCTCCTTGTGGGATTCAACCTAGGGCATCAGTTTTAGTACATAAACACTCTAACACTCATTAGTAATAAGATTTGATTGATTTTTAGATTTAATAAACATACTGAGTTTTCTTTTTATTCCTTTAGAGAAATCCTTTTTGATATTATTTAATGACTTGATTTTCATTCAATACCTTCAAGCCCTTTCTAATTATGTGGGTGTGGCGAAAATACCTTCTTAAGTTGTTAATTCAATCTTGATTCATATAAAATTATCATGGATCCTGAATCCATGGTTTGTGCTTCATTGGATCTGAGGTAAAGAGCATATTAGTTTTTGGTATCAGAGCCTTCTTTTATTGTTAAGGTTTGTCTTAGCTTGTTTTTACCTTCTATTCTAGATATGTTCATTGTGTTCTTTAAGTTCTTGGGTCTTCTTGATTCTTTTCTTAGAATCTTGAATCTATTTTCTTAGAGTCTTGATCATTTCTTGAATTTGCTTTAATAATGTTCTTTTTGTCCATTTTTTCTTTCTGTTTCTTTAAATTTTTACAGTGGATAGAACCAATCTTAATCATTAACTTTACAAGGATTTGTATGCTAATTTACACCTTATGCAATATTTATAATTAAATCCCCATTCTTTGACTGATTAACAAATTTGAAATAGTTGAGGATGGTGTTTAAGTATCTTATGCCTAAGGACCAGTATTTTCTCCTTAAAGGAGAATTTGGAGACCTATAGGAAAGAAATTCATCAAGGGAGACTATCAGGAACTCATGCATAGGAACTATGATCCTGAAATTGCTATTGCTCTGATATCAGTTCCAGTAGTTTATGTGGAAGCAAGCACTATACCAACTGAAGTTAATACAGTGATCGATTGACTTAACATAAACCTGGATACTTTTCTCCTTAAAGATCTGACCCCTAGGACTAATCACCCCCACACCTAAAGACTCTGCAAATGAAGAGAGATGCACCCTCACAGATAAAACAAATGACCATTCTTCTATAGATTCCAACCCTCTTATAAATACCCAGGACTCAGGACAACCTAGGTAATTCCAAACTATCGTAAGGAGGAAGTTTAATAAGAAGAAAAAAGGGCTTGGTTTCCTTTTATATTTTATGAAAATCATCACTTAGAATGTTAGATGGACTAAGTCATCATCAAAGCAAGTTACACGTAAGAACTTCATCTCAAATAATAAGCCAAGTACTTTTGGCATTTTGAACACTAAACTAAAAGAAGTTAGATCTAACTAGTTGAAATTTTTGAACAGATATTGAAAAGTGATTACCAATCATTGGAGCCACTGTAATGGTAGAATTATGATAATATATGATGAGGAAAAGATAAATCCTTAGCTCCTTTATTATGGACGAATGATTTATGTATGTTCTAGATGAAGCATGAGAAAAAGGTAGTTCAAGCCTCCTTTATTTACGTCTTCAACTCCTTATGGTTTTTAATTAGAGATTATAATAGCTTACTACCCGAAAACAAGCGTAATTATTATCTTAGAAACTATTCAAAAGACCTTAAAGATTATGCCATTGATATATAAGGCACTAACTTATGTATGAATGGTAAATTCTATACATGGTGTAAAAACTAAAAACAAAGGTGGTTTTTAAGGAATAAGATTAGATAGAGCCATGGTTAATATGAATTAGTTGCAAAATGAGGTCTAAAAACTAAAAATGAAGGTGATTTTTGAGGAAAAAGATTAGATAGAGCCATGTTTAACATGAATTAGTTGCAAATTGATACATGTTTAATAGATTATGCTCTTGTTCCTATATTTAGTTTGTTTTCTTGTTATTTAAGATTTTTATGTTCTGTTTGGTCATTATTTTGTTTCTATTATGTTTTTAGGTCTCAATTACCTTTATGGATTAAAAGGAGAGGAAGTCAAGAGAAATAAGGTAGAAAATAGAAGAATCAAAACTATTTTAGAGAGATACATTCATGTAATGAAGGATACATTAGTGTAAGTAACATACACGACTATGTAAGGGACTGTGTAAGTCAATGTAAATGTGTAAAGCTTCAAAAATGTTGTTTTGCCTGTATGAAGATGGACACTTCCCTAAATTAATGTACATAAATGTGTCCCATGCCGGTGTAAACTATTAGGAACATGTATACATTTAATTTTAAAGTGTTTTTTTAAGGTATTCGGTTAATCACACAGCTGTGTGTGATTAGCTGTGTGATTGACTCTGTATGCTCTAAAAACCCTAATTTCATATTATAAAAGATAATTATGAGGAGGAGATAAGAGAGCAGTAGTGAGAGTTAGAGTTAGAGGCAAAGTTGGAGTTTGAGACATAATTCTAAACCTAGGATGGCAGGAAATAAGAAGATTACTTCAGAGATCCGATAAAGAACAACTTTCCATTGAATTTTTAAGGGGATCATATTAAAGAAAAAGGGATATGTATATATATATATATATTATGGATTCTTTTCTTTTTAATTATTTTTCTAAACTTTTGATGTTTGTATTCTTTTCTATGTTTATGAACTAACTTTGTTTAGTGCCTAGGTATGATGAACCCTAAGTTGGGATGTATATTGTGATTTGATCTTTTATTTAATGCAATTTGATTGATTGATTCATTATGATTCAATTATGTGTCTTAAGTCTTAAATTAATATTTCTAAGATATTAGTTTAATGTTTGATTTCATATTATTGAGATTAAGAAATCCTTTTATATGAATAGATACACCATAATTGGAAGGAGTTGAATGTAAACCTAGAGATATGTCAACATAAATCCTCTAGATTAAGGTTAAACATAATTATGAAGTTTAATTATCGATTAATGCAATCTTTAGGGTTTTAGCTGGAAAGAGGTTTCAGTTAATCAACCAATGATTAGTTATTAATAGTCTTGAGAAAAATATTAACATATCAATAATCAATAATTGAATTGTATGATAAAGGGTTCATATATGAGAAATTTTAGGAGATTTATTACTTAGGTATTAATTATTTGATATTGATTAATCTTAGTGGTATTTATGTTCCGGTTTATTATTGTGTTGAATTTCAGTTTAGTTTAATTTTAATTAAATCATCCTATTTTTCAGTTAAATAATAGAAAAAAAGGTTATTACTAGTACTTGTAGTCCCTATAACATCGAAACTGGATATTCATTGACATTATATTATAGTTCCATAGGTGCACATGCCTGTGTGATTTATAAAGTAGAGATCAACATCATATTAACTTTGGCGCCGTTACTAAGCATTAGAATATTAGGAACACCCAATTTTTGTTAATCTAGACATTATTTCTCGTTTTATTTCTTTTTTAATTTTTTAATTATTTTTATTGACTCTTTGGTTTTGCCACTTCTATAGGTCTTTGGGTTAGTTTATGACTCGAGGAAATCCATCACATATATTTAAAAAAGATCTAGAAATTATGAAGATGGCTTGTAGAAATATTTAAAGGACCCTATTAAGAAAGTTTGAGTTAGATCAACAGAAAGGGGAATTGGAAGATCAGATTGAGATTGAAGGATTGAAAACCATGCTAGACTAACCAAGGACCATGTTAGATTATACTAACCTGAAGTAGAAAGGGACAAAGTCCAACATTGTGAGACCTATTTTCACCACCAATAACTTCCAGATTAAACTGAACATTATTCAGATGGTGTAGTACTATGTCCAATTTAATGGGATTTGAGTGAGGACTCCATTGCACACATTGTCAATTTTTAGGAAATTTATGACATATTCAAGGTCAATGGTTCCAATAATAATGAGAAGATGCTTCCTTTTTCTGAGTTGTGAAAGATCTTAAGACATTCCCATGCTGGACCTGCGGAAGGGCACATATTGTGAATAGGATGGCTTAAAAGATTTTTGAGTTAGGTTTTTATTGTCCTTCAACTTTTAAGGCTGCCCAAAGGTATATAGCTTTATATGATAGAAGCAAACGATCAGGTAATATCTCTCTTTGAGATGGGATGCCTCAAAATTTTGTTCTTATTTGTGAAGTATTTGATATTTGAGGCATTGATTTCATGGGTATGTTTCCATTTTTGTTTGGTAATAGATACATCCTAGTGGCTATTGATTATATTTCTAAATGGGTTGAAGCTCAAGCTTTACCCACAAATGATGCTAGGGTTATTGTAAAATTCTTAAAAGAGTATTTTTCATATTTTGGCACACCTAGAGCAATTATTAGTGATATGGGCACATACTTTTGTAATGCACAATACGAAAAGATACTTAAAAGGTACGGAATAACACATAAAATTTCCACCCCATATCACTCTCAAACTAGTGGCCAAGTTGAGGTAGCTAATAGGGACTCAAAACGAATTATTTAAAAGATTATAGAGCACTAGAGGAAAGATTGGTCAATTAAGTTAGATGATGCTTTATGGGCATATAAGAAAATGTATAAAACACCAATTGGGACTACACCTTATAGGCTTGTCTATGGGAAAGCATTTCATTTGCCTGTGGAGTTAGAACATAAGGCATATTGGTCTATTAAGCTTATGAATTTTGATCTTCAACTTGTAGGTGAGAAGAGGAAGTTGCAAGTTAATACATTGGAAGAATGGTGATTGGTGGCCCACGAGAACTCCAAAATACATAAAGAGAGGACCAAGAAAGATCATGACTGGAGGATCAAGAAGTCTAAGCAATTTAAGGAGGGATATTGAGTTCTTTTTGAGAATTCCCACCTAAGATTGTTCCTTGATAAGCTTAAATCAAGATGGTCTAGATCCTTTATTATGGAGAAGGTATTTCCATATGATGCAATCAAGGTAAGTCATCCCTTATATATGTAACTTCAAAGTGAAAGGCCATTATCTGAAACTATATCTTAGAGGTGAACTTGATGGTAGTACAGAGGAGATTAATCTAAAAAAGTAACCTTAGATTATGTATAGGTGGGTCTAGCTAAGAATGTCAAATAAGCGTTACTTAGGAGGCAACCCAAGAATTATAATAGTTTTCATTAATTTTATTTGTTCAATTTATTTAGTTTTCTTTTGAGTTTAGTTTTAGAATTTCATTGATTTTATTGTATTTTATATTATGTTATTAAACATTATTATTATTTTGCCTACTTTTTGTGTTTGTGTATATGTTATTTGATTCTCTTGAGTTTGAGTGAAAATTTTTAAAGCTTTTAGGAATTTTTAGGCATACACATCCTTGTACACAAAAATTACATTTCTTCATATTTTACAAAGTTCCAATGACCTTTATAGTTACTGGACACAGCTATGTATATCCTTGGAATTTTTTTAAAATTTGCACACAAGGTTACAAAAAGGTGAACAGTGTGACATGCTCGTGTAACTTAATTTTTTGGAATGTGTCAACTTACATTCCTATGTCATAAGTTACACATTTATAATGACTTACATGGTCGTGTAACTAACTATGTAAGTCCATGAACACTTTTAAAACCTTAGTTCTTCTTCTTCTTTCTTATCTTCTCTTTTCTTCTGCCACTTCTCAGTTGCGCCCCCCTTCTATAACCTAGTCTAGCCATTTTCAAGCAATTTTGTGACACCCAAGTGGATTTTTCTTACATTTTACATTGATAGCACTTAAATTTATAGGCATTTTTGCAATTCTAGGATTTTTTTCTTCATTCAACATGCTAGGTTTCGTAATTTCTTCAATTTAAGGCATGTTCCTCTATTTTTCATCTTGTTTTGCAATTATAATTTGAATTTCATTCCTTTCGCTATGAATTATTAAATTTATTTGATAAATTATAGTGTGATTATCTTAAATTTGAATTTGGAATTGTTAATTTTGCTCCCTATATTATGAATTATGATTGATTTTGTTAGATTAGGCATAAATTGGTGCTTTTTAGTAATTAGTCAACGATTGTTAGTTTAATTTTGTACCCATTTCGTATTGTGTATGATTTAGAGTTTAATTGTGTACGCAGTATATGTTTAATTGTTTAGTTTCATTTTAAATTTTAAGAATTGCATATTAGTCTAATTTTGTGGGTTAATTGCATTTTTAATTGTGTTTTTAATTTTGCAATTATTTTAGTTTTCTATTATTGTGTGAATTTCATTATTTTTAATTGTGTGCATTTTTGCAATTGTATAACATTTAGTGAGTGTAAGAATTACGTGTGGGAAAAAATTGCTTTTTCGTACTAATGTTTTTTATTTCCTTATTTTTTTCTCCTTTTAGGTACAATGACAAGAAGAACATAAGCAATGCAATAGCGAAGGGCAAAAGAGATATCATGCAAACGACAAAGAGGTGAAGTGTCATCTAAAGATCTGATTGGAGCTTACCTAGCACCAGCACGAGAGACTACCACACTTCTACCAGCGGGACACAAGATATTGCATTTTAATATCTGAGCCTATGAGGAGCAATTCTAGAGGCTTAAAGACAAGAGGTTTGAGACTAGCAGATGTATAGATGGGAGGTGTTGGAGTAGGTCTGCTTGGCCAAGCAAGTTCAGGATCTTATCAACATTGGAGATTGGTCCCAGTTATTTGAGATTTTAGGACCCATATATTAGGAACTTACGAGGTGTGCTCCACTTTCTTCATGGTAAAAGGTCATTACCACTAGGATCGGCCAAATACAATCTAATTTCAAATGCTCAGGGATATGACAAGGATGAGTTACACGGACTTCTCTGTGATGATGGGGCTCTATGATTAAGACTTCTTAGAGACAGAAGAGTACACGACCTTTAAGATGGATTTTTCGTATGGCATAGATACTTGAAACTTTTAATGCGTCTTTAGTATGGAGGCAGATTAAGACTTCAACCCTACAACATCCCACACTCAGTTACATTTGCAAGATCCCGAGTCATGCACTAAGTGGGCATGGTGATAGCTTTGACGTCGTTGGAAACATGGATGCGCTTTACTTATGAAGCATGAGCAAGAGGACGCCAATACATTTGGAGTACGTCTTAGCTTAATATTTCCAACTTAAGAGCCAGGGGTAGAAGGTAGGGACGATATACATTAGGCTCTATATGACACGATTGATGAGGAGGATGGGAGTCTTCAGCTGACTTCCATCAATGAGGATGCTCAGTAACACGGTCGCCCTCAACCTAGACGTAATGAAGAATATGCACATGGTGTGGATAAGGTAGGGACCGTCACAAGAAATCTATAAATTGATAGAAGCTGAGGCCTTCCATGAAGTTGTAGGAGCAAATGGGGATTATAACAATATACTAGAGCAGCAATCGATATAGGACTCACCACTGCCACAGATGAGAGGAGTGAAGTATAAAAGGATTATGGTTTTTCTAATAGTGTAGGATTACCTAGGATCTCGACAGCATTTGGACACTAGGACTAATTGAAGATTGTTGGAAAAGTATATGAGGCAGATCTTGGGAGTCCAATGCGTTATCTGAGTAAACCAATAGAAGCTGATGGAGCAGTTGATGCCTAAGACAGATGGATGGAGGATGTTATAATGTAGAAGGCAGGACATTTTGGGATTTCCTTACCACCTACAACATTTAGAGCGGTCACGTCTTCTTTAGCTCTACATCCATATAATGCTCAGATACCTTATGATCCTTTAGTCACCAATATATCAGGCTCATCAACGGATTGATAGCTATAGAGGTAGTTTGAGATGCTCGATTAGGGTTTTTTAATCTTACTTTTTATTATATTTATTATTTTTGTTTTTTTTTATGTTAGTAAAGCCTCACCTTGCTAAACTTTATCATTGCAATGTCATTTTATTTTTATTTTCCTTTTTCCTTATAATCCCTTTTGTTTCTCTTTTGCAAGGATGACTGTTTATAATTTCGGATGGAATCTTCACCAAATTTATAATTTCTCACTTTTGGGATATCTTTGATAATTTATTTCGTTGGGACTTCTATTATATACATTGGGAACAATGAACAATTTTAATTGTGGGGAAGGAGTTAATGAAAATTTCAGAGAAATTTTTTCAAATTTCTTAACTTTATTTTAATCTTTACTATTTATTCTTATTAACTCATGATTTAGTTAAAATCTGTTCGAAACATTTTAGGTTGTTATTAATTATTGAATTGAATTAGTATGCAAAAGGATGAAAGTTATAATAGACTTGCTTTTATAAGCCATATTTTTAGTAGTAATTGAGATAGTTAATTTAAATGAAAATTGCATATTATTTATACACATGAGACCTATTTGTGAGCTTTTGAGCCTAAGAGCAATATATCATTATTTTATACTTTTTGTTCTTTGTTGTGTGTTATCATACATATTTGGATGATTGTAGAACTTGATTTTATTATTCATGTTGAGACCACATTGTTAAACTAGAGGTACTAACATGATAAGGACACTTAGATTCAACCATTTATTATAGCCTATTTTCTTTTATCATTATTCAACTTATTTTTATCCCTTATGAGTAACCACTTTTGAGAATTAGCCTTTTCTTTGATTGATTATAGCCACATTAATAGCCTTTATCCCATTTTTCTTGAAAATTTTTCATTATTTTTGAACCCTGAAAGAATTTTCATTTACTTGAATGCTTGAAACTTGGGTTATATTAAAGAATTTTAAAAAAATTGTTTGATATTTTTATGATTGTTGGAATAATGATTGTTAAATTTATTTCTTCTCAAGTTCTTCATTGTTATAATTTTATATTCTCTACAAAGTTGCTCAAAGAAGTTCAAAAGTTGAAAATTACAAGTTGCGAGCATATTGAAAAAGGAAAAAAAGAAAAGGGAAGTTATGATGTTTGTTGGAGAGTTAGAAGAATTATTTTTTTGCAATGGAATTATTATTTGAAAGACCTATGCTATGAAGAACCAAGTTTTATTTAATCTTTGTGTAAATTTACTTCAATATTAGTACCCTTTTTAATTATCCCTACCATATCTTTACCTAAGCCTCATTACATTATATTTAAAAACCTTTTGGTTTCTATGTCTACTTAAGTTATCAGTGGTGAAGATGCGATTTGATTGCAAGCTTATAATTAAGAATCCTCCTATGTAATGATTTTAGAGTTTGTTATATTTTCCACCCTAGACACTTTTAGTGCATTGCATGAATCCTTTTAAGGATATGGAATTTGTGTTTTTGATTTCAAAAAGAATATCAATGTGATAGCTATTAATATTGTCTTATGAAAATTGGTTTTAGGATAAATTGAGTCTAATTTATGTTGATTTGATTGATACATTATGATAGTTCAGGGTGTAGATGGACAGGTTGAGATTAATAAAGGAAGGATGTTTTTAAGTTTAATGATTTGGATTATGATTTGCTTAAGGACATGTAAAAGCTTAAGTATGGGAATGTTTAATATACTACATTTTTATTCCTATATTTAAAGTGTTTTTCTTGTTATTTGAGGGTTTTATGTTATTTTTGACACTTATTTTGTTTCTAGTGTGTTTTTAGGTCTCAATTGCCTTTTTGGATCAAAAGGAGAGAAAGTTGAGAGAAATTGGGGTGGAAAATGGAAGATTTAAACCTATTTTAGAGAGACACGTATATGTAATAAACGACACGCCCGTGTAACGAAAATAACGATTGTATAAGGGACCTTATAAGTCATTATAAGCCTTTAAAGGTTTGAAAACATTGTTTCGCCCATGTATGTAATGTATGACCATGTCGCATGCCTATGTAAACTTTTAGTAATGTATATACATATACAACTTTGAAGTGTTTGTGAGGTACATGGTTACTTACATAACTGTGTGATTGACTGTGTATACTCTAAAAACCTAATTTCACATTATAAAAGGTAATTATGAAGAGGACATAAGGGAGAAGCAATGTGAGATAGAGTTAGAGGCAAAGTTAAAGTTTGAGACATAATTTTGATCCTAAGACGGCAAGAAATAAGAAAATTACTTCAGAGATATGATAGAGAACAACTTTCCATGGAATTTTTAAGGGGATTATACTAGAGAAAAGGATATATATATATATATATATATTATGGATTATTTTCTTTTAAATTATTCTTCTAAACTTTTGATGCTTGTTTTGTTTTTATGTTTATGAACTAAGTTTGTTTAGTACCTAGGTATGATGAACCCTAAGTTGGGATGAATATTGTGATTTGATCTTTTATTTAATGCAATTTGATTGATTCATTCATTGTGATTCAATTATGTATTTTAAGTCTTGAATTAACATGGTTGAGATATTAGTTTAATGTTTGATTTCATATGATTAAGATTGAGAAACTCCTTTGTATAAATAGAAATACCATAATTTGAAGGAGTTGAATGCAAACATAGAGATAGATCGACATACATACTCTGGATTAAGGTCTAATAGTGAAATTCAATAGTCTATTAATGCAATTTTAACTAGAAAGAGGTTTCATTTAATTAACTAAGGATTCGTTGTTAATATTTTTGAGAAAGGTATTAATATAAGATAGGAATTTCTATGGTCTAATGATCAATATTTAAATCACATAATAAAGGGTTAAAAATTAAAAAATCTTGGGGGGATTCATTACTTAGGTACTAGTTATTTGATATTGATTAACTATAGTTTTATATATGTTCCGGTTTATTATTATGTTGAACTTCAGTTTAGATTAGCTTTAATGAAATCTTTTATCTATTTATTGATTATATAATAGAAAAGAGGTTATTACTGGTATTTATAGCTCCTGTGGGATAGACACTCAATATTTACTAACACTATTCTATAGTTAAAAGGTGCACTTACCTATGAGATTTGTAAAGTAGAGATCAACCCCATATCACAAACATTCCTAGATACCAAAGCCACTTTTCTTAATTCATTATTCTCTAACCACTCTGTAGTTATGGTCCAAGTCTTTAGAAATACCATAAAAGGAAGATATCCTTTCAGATTTAACAACTATGTTACTGAGTTGGAAGCATTTGAAGCTGTTAGGCTTAAGGGACTTAATGAAGAGATACTAGACTATAAGCATTTTATCTATATAAGAAAGCTTTAAAAGGTTAAAGAAGAACTCAAGGCTCTCAATTGTGAGAAAATTGGCAACTCTCCTAAGCTATTGCAAGATATAAAAGGTAAGCTTAATATAGCTCAATCCACATTATATGCTAATTCTGAATGCTTAGCTCTTTGAGCTAAAAAGAAAGAACCCCTCTATAATTACATTCAGGCGCTCAATTTCAATCATTCAATTTTGATTGAAAGATTGTGTATCATTTGGCTTAAAGATAGAGTTAAAAACTCATATTCTTTCACAAATCAATTATCTCAATATGCATTTCAAATAAAAATATGACTCTTAAGAAAGGTATTGATATACTAACTAATCAACAAAATGTTCTCCAAGATAGAGTTAAGAACTCATATTTCTTTCACAAATCAATTATCTCAAGATGTATTTCAAATAAAAATGTGGCTCTTAAGAAAGGTCTTGATATACTAACCAATCAACAAAATATTCTCCAACAGGTCTTTACATTTTTTTCAAACACATTAGGTGCTTTAACTAATGCAAGCTTATTTGTCTAACTCCTTAGATTTTTCTTGCAGTACTAAATATCACTTTGTGAGTCAATGATGCTTTTAAGACTATTCATTATTAAAGAAGTGTAGAGAGCTCTTCTTTCACTTAATGCATTTAAGCACTAGGCCTTGATGGCCTAAATGTCAAATTTTTTTCCATAAAACTTGATATCATATAAAGGAGATAGTGATTGATGCAATATTGGAATCTTTCAGAGAAAGGAAGCCTCTGAAGGAATTGAATCATACCTTCATCTATATAATACCCAAAGGAAAAAATTCAAAGGTCCCGAAGGAGTATAAACCTGTAACTTGTTCTTACGTAATTTATAAGCTGATCTTTAAACTCCTAGCTGATAAACTTAAACAAGTCCTAGAAGTTCAAGATGATAATACAAAAGGTGCTTTTCATGGTGGATATAAAATTAGAGATAACATTTAATAGTCCTAAATTTATTCAATAATTATTTCAGGAAAAATACAAGTAGGAATTATGCCCTCAAAATAAACTTCAACAAAGTGTTTGATTCACTGGATTGGTATTTATTCTAAACATTCTTAGAGCATATGGCTTCCCTTAAATTTTTGTTAACTAGGTGAAACAATGCATTTCATATAAGGTTCTTGTTAATATTGAGCCTTCCAAATTAATTGAGGGTGTAAGGAGTGTGTGATAAGGGGGGCCTATTTTATCTAGTTTGCTGAAAAGAATTATTGAGAATAAGAGAAACAATTTAAATATCACTTTATGTGTAAAAAGTTGAAGATCATCAACCTATATCTTGCAAATGATTTGACCCTTTTCCCTAAGGTAGATGATGGCTCTTTAACTGCATTAATGAATGGAATCAACATATTCAAGAGGCTATTTGATCCAACCATTAATAAATAAAAAAAGCTATGTTTCTTTCAGTTAGTGCTTGCCAAATTAAAATCTCTCTTACCTTTTAAATTTAAATTCTTTGAAGCTACTGTTTACATATGTGGGTATCCCCATAACCTCAAAAAGGAGATCTTTTTTGATTTTTCAACCTCTCATTCAAAAAATACAAATTGAAATTCAGAATTAATGCCTCTCCTTAGCTATAAGAGCATAACTTATAAATTCCATTGATGTGTGCTTAATTGTTTATACATTTACTCAATAACACTTAGTGATTATTGTTGTGAAATGCTTAAGATACTCATTTTAGTTCATATTTGGTATTAGGTATAAGTTTGAAGAACAAAAACTAAAATGGGTTAAAAGCACCTCCCTTGAGCTAACATTTTGATGTTCAAACTCAATGTACCTTATGGAACAAGGAGATGGATAAGGGTGAGAATTGGATAAGAAATTACAAGAAGCACAACATTTCAGCAAGAATTAGAAGATATACGACCTTGTATATACTTATACGGCCGTGTAAACATTCGGAAGACATTGTTGGACTTACATAGTTGGACACACGGTTGTGTATCAAACCGTGTATCTTCCTCAAGTTCACATTTTTCTGACTTATGTGATTTGATACATGGCCATGTATTAAACTATATATATGCCCAAAAACCTAATTTTTCATATGAATAGAACATTTTGATGGCAAATGAAAAGATGGATCAATTTTTGGAGAAAATGAGGGGCAAAGCACACACTTTTTGGAGACCCATAAAGGGATAGGCTTCCCCATTCCGGTTATGAGGTGAAATCAAAGCCGAAGACACGTTTTGGACATCTCTCCATTGCGTATTGTGTTCTTTCTAGCTTAGGGATTGTTTATGTTTATCTTATGTTTATTGAATTAGGTGTTGTGTAAGAATGATCTTAATGCTTTATTAGATTATTTTTATGTAAACCCATTGCTATAATCTTGAATACAGTACGTAATCATTATGTTTCCGATTCATTTGTGGCAACTAATGGTGTTGAATCATTAGGGATAACGTAACCTTGGTTAAATGACCCGAGCTTATATGGTTGTTACCTTGATTAATCTGTTTTCCTAACTCATAATGTGGCTATCCTATTAAATTTAGGGAGTTTGTTCTAGGTTGTTCGATATCTAAGTTTAGTTAAAAGAGTTTGTTTTAACTAAACACGACTTAAGGAAAAATCAGGGTTAACAGAGCTTGTTGTTAACCTATGATTAATAGTTGCTAAGAGAGTTATGAGAATAACAAGACATTGAAGTATGCTTATTTGTGTGTAGGTCGAGCTTAAACTGAGGATCATATTCCAAATCCATTAATCACTTTATCACTTTTTGATTATTTTATTTAATTTGCTTTCATTAGTTTAATTTCACTTTATTATCTTATTCGAATCAAACCAACTCCCCCAAATAACCTAATTACCAATTTCTTTCATTGCAAAAGTTGTACATATACTCCATGTGAGATTGACCTAGACTTATCACCAGCTATAGTTTTAAGTTTAGTTATTTAGTAAAGTGTTAGGACGTGCTACCATCCGTATTGAGTAGTCTCTATGTTCATTGTGCTTCAAACTTAATGATACTGATTAAAATTGTAAAAACCATTGATAAAATGCTTCAAATATTCTTTGGGATAGGTAATTACATCAGGGATACAATAGTAAAAGTTAAGCGACTAATATATGTTTATAAAACATGAAGGAGGCTTGAGAGTGTTGCCTTTAAGAACACCATTAAGTTCCTCATAATTAAAAGGATTTGGAGATTGCTTAAGGATAAAAAAGTTCTTTGGATACAATGATGCATGCATACTACCTGAACGAAGACAACCTTTTGCATATTTAACCCAAGTATAACTTAGTTTGGACCTTAAAGCAAATCCTTAAACTAAGAGCTTGTTTTTGACAGGAAGTTATGTACAATATAGGAAGCAGAGCTCACACTTCCTTTTAGTTCAATAGCTGGAGCCCTTTTAGGCACCTTAACTCAATTCAAGAGCTTTCTGCATAGAAATCCTTAATCTCTCTCAATGCTACAATGAATGAAGTCATATTATACTCGACTTTCATCTTTTACTATTTTCCATATTCACCTCTAGTTGGTTACTTGAAAAACCTCATGTTGGATCCTAATAATTATGATGATTTAAAATGGAATACCCTAATGGGTGTATACTAATGACTTTTGTAGGAACATATTGAGAAATCATGGAAACAAGGTTAAATGGTTTTCCCTTGTCTGGTACAAGCAATCTTACCCACATGCAACTTTCATTCTTTAGCTGGCAGTCAGGAAGAGGCTTAATAATTTAGATAAGCTTTTTAAAATCCTCTCCATCACAAATATCTATGTACTATGTAGTTTAAAACTTGAATATATTAATCACTTATTATTAAAATGTGAAGCCTCATTGAATGATTTAAGAGGCATCTTAAGCCTTTGCATTTTAAGTCTCAGGGGAACCTCTCTCTACTCCACTATGCTCTTGCTTCTCTCTTCCACTATACTCTTTGTGCCTGTCCTATTGAACCCAATTCATTCCCATTTCTGGTAACCCACCATCTGTTTTCCATTTCTCACCCAACTTTATAAAATAGTTTTTTTACTGATGTGGGAAAAATGTTTACTACCTCTCTTGCTATCCTGTCATCTAACACTACTAATCCTCTATAAATGAACCCTCCAACACCTGCCTTAAGTTCAAATTTGGCTTTCCCACCCCTCCACCCAACCGCCAAAAACCTTTTCCCTCCTTCTATACTACTTTGAAACCTCGAGAGGTTGCTAGTAATTATGCCTTGTTGTCTCCCTCTCCTAACCTATAAAACAAGCAAATAGAGGTCCCAACTCAGAAAATCACTTAAAGTAAGCTAGGCACAAATCTTGAATCCTTTGGATGGCTCAGATGTTAAGCCTTCTTCTCCTTGGACCCTTTCTACACCTCTTATAGAAATTCTCCAACTTGGTGCAAAGAAATGGAGCTTGACTTTGGTAGGTTATTTTCTGGAAAAGAGATTTTTTTCTTGGTTGTCCAACATTGGACATTTCCTAATTGGAAAAAACATGATCTTGAAAAAGTACTTAGATTATCTCTTTATTTTCAAATTCAATAACTTAGAAAATGCCCAAAGAATTTCAGGAACATAATCCATGGTATATTAATGGGCGACCATTGTTTTTCACAAAATGACTGTCTGTCTTCTCAATAGACAAGAATCACCTCAAATTGTTCCAATTTGGGCTAATATATATGGCATTCTATCAAAGTACTGGTCTACGGGAGGGATTAGCTATATTTCTACCTATTTAGGGAAACCAATTGGCCTGGATAAGAACATTGCTAATTTGGAGAGAATAGATCAAATTAGAGTTTATGTGAAGGTGAATCTTGATAATGAGCTTCCAAAAGCTATCAAGATCATGAAATTAAACTAAGTGGTCAATTGTTTGAGGATTATCTGAAAGTATTCTAACTAGGGAGACCAAAAAAGGACACTATGCAGATATGGAGAGTCAAGCTTACTACAAAAAACAACAAGAACCAAACAGGATCCTCTTTATCCTTGTCTATAATATGAGAAGTTATAATCCCTACCAAAGAAGTTAAACCAATTACTGGAAGCTCTGAGAAAACCAATCCACTAAAAGAAACTAGTTCCACTCCCGAGTCTAAAGGAAACTTACATGAGGAACCAGAATCTCAACCTAGCTACAGTATTGAGAACCATTCTAAAGGAGACTTGTAGATGGAGGCTAGGTCTTTACATACAAACATATCCTCTCCTATAAAGTCCCTGAGTACTGGTCTATGTAGTAACACTTGTGAATCATCCTCAGATCCAATTTCAGATTTCATTAAGTCCAAAATTGGTAAGAAAGCTAGAAGGAGAAAGTATGCTTCCTCTCCTTCCTATTGAATTTGCTCATCTAGAATATTAGGGGCTTAAATAAGCCTACCAAGCAAGCTACTCTCAAAGACTTCCTATCTACCAATAAACCACTTTTTATAGGCTTAGTTGAAACTAAGCTTAAGTTAATTCGAGTTTAGAAGGACTTTGGTTTTTACACAAGGATTACATTACTCTTAGCAATCATGCAAACATATCCTCTCCTATAAAGTCCCTGAGTACTGGTCTATGTAGTAACACTTGTGAATCATCCTCAGATCCAATTTCAGATTTCATTAAGTCCAAAATTGGTAAGAAAGCTAGAAGGAGAAAGTATGCTTCCTCTCCTTCCTATTGAATTTGCTCATCTAGAATATTAGGGGCTTAAATAAGCCTACCAAGCAAGCTACTCTCAAAGACTTCCTATCTACCAATAAACCACTTTTTATAGGATTAGTTGAAACTAAGCTTAAGTTAATTCGAGTTTAGAAGGACTTTGGTTTTTACATAAGGATTACATTACTCTTAGCAATCATGGGGCAAATTTTAATAGAAGAAAAATTGCCTCTTTTGATCCTTCCTATTTTGTTCTTAGAAGTTGGAAATGCACAGCCCAACTTATAATTATTAATGAATCTAACCCAAACCACCATCTTTATTTCTATTATTGCTTCCAATCTAGAGTTCCTAAGGAGATGACTACCGGAGGACCTTAAGCTGCTGGGAAGCACTATTTCTTATGCTTTGCTTATTGCAGTGGATTTCAACTATATTCTTTAGTCCAATGAAGTTAAATGCCTTAGATGCAATCCTAATCCTAATCTAAAAGACTTCTCACCAATTTCACTCAAAATGTAGGTTTGACTGACCTTAACTATTTAGGAAACTACTTTACCTGAAATAATAGGCAAATTGGTGAATGGTTCCAACAAAAGAAACTTGATAAATGCATGCTGAACTCATCCTAATTGGCTTATTTTCCCCTTATTCATGTAGCCTTTGGATACCAACTCAAATCACTCTCTAATTTGTATCCAAATCAAACTAAAAGACAAGAGGAACTCGTCTTTCAGGTTCTATACTCTCTTCTCAATCATCGTGATTTCCTCTTTGTTCTAAATGGAGGCTTGAGTTTAGAGGCAGGAGCTGCTGTCATTGAAGCAATGAGTAAGAGAGGTGTATTGCCAAATTCTGTAACATATACTACTGTGATAAATGCTTATGGCAGAGCCGGAAAGATAGAGAAGGCATTAGAGCTGTTTGAGCAGATGAAGAAGTCAGGTTGTGTTCCCAACGTATGCACTTACAATACTATCCTGGGGATGCTGGGGAAGAAGGCACAATCAGAGGAGATGATGAAGATTCTTTATGATATGCAAGTAAATGGATGTGCTCCTAATCGTGTTACGTGGAACACAATACTTGCCATGTGCGGTAATAAAGGCATGCACAAATATGTGAATCGTGTTTTCCTAGAGATGAAAAATTGTGGTTTCGAGCCTGGCAAAGACACGTTCAATACATTGATTACCGCATATGGAAGGTGTGGTTCAGATATTGATGCAGCCAAAATGCATGAAGAGATGATTAAAGCGGGGTTTTCTCCATGTATTGCAACTTATAATGCACTTTTGAATGCTTTGGCTCGACGAGGTGATTGGCAGTCGGCAGAGTTGGTCATAGTTGACATGAAAAGTAAGGGTTTCAAGCCTCGTGAAACTTCATACTCATTGTTACTCCATGCTTATGCAAAGGTAGGCAATGTCAAGGGTATAGAAAAGGTTGAGAACGATATTTATGGGGGTCATATCTATCCTAGCTGGATGCTCTTGAGAACTCTAGTTCTTGTGAATTTCAAATGTAGAAATCTAGCAGGTATGGAAAGGGCTTTCGAAGAGCTACAAAATCATGGTTACAAACCAGATTTAATTTTATTCAACACGATGATTTCAATTTTTGCCAAGAATAAAATGTATGTTCGAGCCCAAAAAATGCTGAATCTAATTCGGGAGAGTGGGCTAAAGCCAGATTTGGTCACCTACAATAGCTTGATGGACATGTATGCTAGAGGGGGACAGTGTTGGAAAGCAGAAGAGATCCTCAAAAGGCTAGAAGAATCCGGTGGCAAACCCGACCTTGTTTCTTTTAACACTGTCATCAAAGGGTTTTTCAGAGGAAGACTCATGAAGGAGGCTGTAAGGACACTCACTGACATGACATCAAAAGGAATTCAACCATGCATCTTCACCTACAATACTCTTGTCGCTGGCTACGCAGGGCAAGGGATGTTTTCAGAAATAAATGATCTGATTCGCTACATGATTGAGCACGATTGCAGGCCAAATGAACTAACCTATAAGATAGTTGTGGATGGTTATTGTAAAGCAAGAAAGTACAGGGAAGCAATGGACTTCATATCTAAAATAAAGAATATGGATGATGTTTTTGATGATCAGTCTGTGCAAAGACTTGCTTGTCGAGTTCGGGAAAGGCTCGAGTCATAACTGTATAAATGCATTTTAAGGTGACTATTTTTCTCATCACCTGGAATCTTTCATGGGTTTACATTGAAAAAATTGTGAATTCTCCAGTTTCAGGTGCATCTTCCGATCAGAGCTGAATGTTCTATGTGGGTATAATTGAGAGATAGAAGTTGCTTTCTTTTCCGTCAGATACTGTTATGTCCACAGGATCATTTTGCTTGCCTTTTCTCACTTCTGCGGTTTAACACGGCGTTCCTGGAATGGCAGTGGATAAGATACGAATGGAAAGGCAAGAAGAAAAGTTCCAATGGTTCAAGATATATGTTTGATCTGTAGATATTTTTCAAAGTATATAATATTCAATTCCATTTGTATAACTACAAATTTGAGTCTTCCTTTGCTAGCTAGCTAAATGTGTCACTAAGCGGTATACTTGGATATCATTCTGATCACCTTCTTCATACTTGAAGCCCATGTTATCTCCTCTAGCCTGTTTTAAGTGATTTCTCCTGTCACTTTCTGTTCTCTTGGTGGTTGCTTTGTAACTGTGCTTGATGACCTAGATTACTACTGAAAGTGTTGGCAGAAAAGCTCAGGACCAATCTGAAATCAGTGATAAAATCTGATTTGACCAAAATTTGAGTTGGATTCGAATTTAAAATGAATATCTCGAACATTAAATTTAGGATGATAAGACCTTCACTCGTATCAGATCAAAAATTAACTTATAATTGCAGTTTTAAAAAAAATGCACAACTTATCATCTCCACTTACCAATTACTTAATGATGAATGTTGTTATTTACTGACTTGAGAACCGACAAATGCAATCTATATGTGCTCCAATCTCGCAGGAGCAATGATGTCTTCTGCCAAAACAACCAATGCAATCTGCATGTGCTCCAGCTCGCAGAAGCAATGATTCCTCTGCCCAAAGACCAACAAACTTCTGACAAATAATAACTGCATTTATTTCTTAGTACGTAAAAGCTCACAGACAACAGCGGTAAAACAACCAGTTCGTTTCCAACGCAGATTTGTATGGTAAAACCTTGACAGAAAAGATTAAAAGCTTTGTTCTGAATTTTTGGTCCTTTTTTTAACTTTTTAATACTTTTTCACTTTTTAATCAGCATTAGGCTAAGAACTGTATATTCTTTAGTACTAATAAAACTTGTAATTCTCTTTAAAGTTAAATTGAGTTGCAGGCCTGATGATACTACAACGAACATGCTTGGAGTGAAAGAGTAAAAGGAATAGACTAATCATTAACTGACACTTAAACCGAACACCTCCACTTAACCCGCAGGTTGCCGGTCCAATTGGCTAAGGTAATGCCACTTTCACTAGAGCAAACCGAGCGCGCCACTTACGTTGTCTACTAAAGCTAAAGCCCACTTACTATTCTTGAAAACAGCCGAAACACCGCCAAACGGTACCGAAGCAAACCAAAACGTTGGCGGTGAGCCGGTGAATCGGTGATTCTATTCGAGTGTAGACAGTAGTTAAAAAGATCAAAAACCAGGCAAGAACTAACCCATACCGGTTCAAGGTCCGACCCGTTTCTCTCTCTCTCTCTCTCTCTCTATCTCTCTTTCATTCTCTTAACAATTTTCATTTTTTTCTCTTGACGACTAGCTGAAACTCTTCAATATTTTAGCCAAGGAGCTAAAAACATCAGCTAATTTTACAAACGTTTGCCCACCACTCATTATCTCTTCCTTACCATCTTCCTTCCACATAGCAATAAACCAAAAAAGGAAGCTTGACAACAACAACAACGCTGTTTTCTCTTGATACCCGAACTTGACACTTTTGTTCTTGTCTTGGGGGTCTTGATCCTTTTTCTGCTTCACTTATCTGGGTTCCTTTGTTTTTGGGTTTCATGGGTTAGATAAGTTTGTTTTGAAGAAGCTGAACTGGGTTTTGCTTTTGGAGATGGAGTGGGACAGCAATTCGGATCTGAGCGGCGACGAAGAGGAGGAGTTCTCGCTCGGTGACGCCGTGAGCGGCGACGGAGCTCATGGTCCGCTTCCTTTTCCTGTTGAGGATTTGCTCCAGACAGCGCCATGTGGGTTCGTGGTTACTGATTCTCTTGAGCCTGACCACCCCATCATTTATGTTAACACCGTTTTTGAGATGGTTACTGGTTATCGAGCCGAGGAAGTGCTGGGCCGTAATTGGTTAGTATTGTAATTCGTTAGCTTTTTTGCTTTGTGTTCATTTCTGTGGCTAATGCGAGAAATGAGGAATTACTATGCGGGAATTTGGGTAATTTGGGCGGTTTAGTTGTTCATTTTGGTCAATTGTTGTGTTCTGCTTTTGCTAAAACTAGTTTGTGTTTGTGTTTGGAACAATTTTTTTGATGTTATGTGTTAATTTAGCGAATTCTTCTTAGGCACCGAAAACTATAAAGTTACGTACTTTTTGAGGAGTTGTGATTTTTCATACAATAGCAATCTGCTTGTTTTGAAGGGTTTTTGAGCTGAGAACTTCGAATTGTTCCAATTATTTAAGGGTACTGGTGCATTTGCAGTCTCTTTTTCTCTTGTTGGTGTTATGGAATAAACTAGGATCCCAGAGCTTCGGAGGAAGGAGATATGAGAGAAGTCCTTCCATTGGACTGGGTGCTGTTTGAGGGCAACTGTTGTTTTGTTTATTATCGACGTTTTGTAGTTTGTTATTCAGTATCAGGGTTGATTCTGAGTTGTTAGACTAATCGTTTAGCAATGGAGATAATAGGTAAGCAAGCATACTGCTCCTTGGTTAAATACTTAAAACAGAGTAGAAGCAAGCAAAATGCACCAAGAGTGAAGGGTTCTGTTTCAGTCACCTTAAGATGAAACTTTATAATGGTTGGCTTGGACCTTTGTTTTTCATTTGCCGTGAGAACAGGCATTATTAGACATACATACCTATACAGACTCCACATCAACCACGACCAATCTAGTACAACATAGCATGCAGATACATTATGTTTGTGAAGACAAATATAGTGCTGTCTTTGTTATCAAACTATATTCTTGGACACGTCTTGGTCAATTTTGCAACAATATTATCAAAATACATCCATTTTTTGGTGACTTGTAGCATTGCCAGAATATATTGGTGAAATTGATAGAAATGTCTTATCAACGTTGATTTCTTTTTCGGATAATATTTAGATAGCTCTTGACGTGGTGTCATCTCAATGCTTTTCTAGGTTCCACATTTTTTATTAGGTTTTGTGATGTTACTCCTTGGATTTCTGGAACGTCAGTGAATTGCGTTCAGCCCCTTGGAGGGTAGTTCTGAATAAGAACTTTTCTTTACTTCTATTGGTTCCCATTCATCATAAATAATATAAGAAAATCTTGTTTACTTTGCAAACCCAGTGAAGTGGGTTTTATCTTTCCTTCTTGGTCCAAGTTACAGACGCTTGTCCTTTCTGCTTGAAATCAGTAATTTATGGTGGATTTTGTAACTATAGTCTTTTTGCCTGCCAGGTTTTGTGGCTTTAGCTTTATACATGTCTAATTGTGTCATTACAATCATGTACTGGCTTGGGAGAACATATTAGTATGAATTGGGTGTAGTTTTGGAACTCTAATTTCTCTTTTACTATTGCCCTAAAATATCATAACTTCAGGCCCCTTGATAGATGTTATACTAGATATTCTGAACATTTGTGGAAATAGTCCACGGCTTGGTTTGGTATCTGTTGGCTTCAACTGGGAAGTATAGTTGTGAAAAAGTATCAGATGCGTTGTACATAAATGCTACTTTTATCTCAAACCTTTAAGCACCAATTCTCTTGTCACCCAGCATATATGTGAATATATTCTATATACACCATCTACAATATCTTGATGTTTGTTAATAGGTTTTCACACTGTCTTTTGTAAATGTTTTTAGCTCTTCAGTTTCAAGTCCACTATATCAAAGGAGAGCTACTGAGTATAGTTCACCATCTCTTTATCTTATCCTCTGCCTATGCCTGATAACTCGCACTTCTTTCTCATAATGCACTCATTATTGAATATGTTCTGGTCATTCTTCTTCTTCTTTAGGTTGTTTATCCAGTTTAATACTGATCAAATATACTTTTCTATCTCCCCCATTTGCAGTCGCTTCTTGCAATGTCGAGGACCCTTTGCCAAAAGGAGGCATCCATTGGTTGACTCTACTGTGGTTTCAGAAATAAGAAGATGCCTTGAGGAGGGCATTGAATTTCAAGGAGAGTTGTTGAACTTTCGAAAAGATGGATCACCTCTTATGAACAGGTTGCAACTTACTCCCATATATGGAGATGATGATACAATTACTCATGTTATCGGTATCCAGTTCTTCACAGAAACAAATATTGATCTAGGCCCTGTGCCTGGTTCTTCAATAAAGGAGGCTGCAAAGGTGGATCGGCTTCATTTTGGCTTTTCCACCTATCGCCATGTCTCTGTAGGGGACCGGAATGTGTCTCGTGGGGTTTGTGGGATCCTGCAATTAAGTGACGAGGTCCTGTCCCTTAAAATACTTTCACGATTGACTCCAAGAGATATTGCCTCAGTTGGTTCAGTTTGTAGGCGACTTTATGATCTGACAAAGAATGAGGACCTCTGGAGAATGGTGTGTCAGAATGCTTGGGGCTGGGAAACAACTCGGGTTTTGGAGACTGTCCCTGGTGCAAAGAGACTAGGATGGGGGCGACTTGCAAGAGAATTAACAACCCTTGAAGCGGCAGCATGGAGAAAGCTAACTGTTGGAGGTGCTGTTGAACCATCCAGGTGCAATTTCAGTGCTTGTGCTGTGGGAAATAGGGTTGTCCTATTTGGAGGGGAAGGTGTTAACATGCAGCCAATGAATGACACCTTTGTTCTGGACCTTAATTCCAGTAAACCAGAGTGGCAACATGTCCAGGTGAGCTCACCACCTCCAGGACGCTGGGGTCATACGCTATCTTGTGTTAATGGGTCTCATTTAGTGGTGTTTGGAGGTTGTGGAAGACAAGGGTTGCTTAATGATGTTTTTATTTTGGATTTGGATGCTAAACCTCCAACTTGGCGTGAGATTTCTGCTTCTGGGTTAGCTCCACCCCTTCCACGAACATGGCATAGCTCCTGCACACTTGATGGCACCAAGTTGATAGTTTCTGGTGGATGTGCAGATTCTGGAGTTCTTCTCAGTGACACATTTCTGCTTGATCTGTCAATGGAGAAACCTGTATGGATAGAGATACCAGTAGCATGGACACCTCCTTCTCGGCTAGGTCACACTTTATCAGTTTATGGTGGTAGGAAAATACTTATGTTTGAGGGTTTAGCTAAGAG
>JAOQMM010000008.1:1012523-1043981 GCA_027563515.1 Erythroxylum platyclados | reverse complement strand
CAATTGGGCGAGAAAACAGCCCGTTGGCACGGGCGCTGGTGCGATTCGGCGAGAAAACAGCACCTTGGCAAGGGCGCTGGGGCGATTGGGCGAGAAAATAGCACCTTGGTACGGGCGCTGGCGCGATTCGGCGAGAAAACAGCACCTTGTCACGGGCGTTGGTGCGATTCGGCGAGAATACAGCACCTTGTCATAGTGGCCCCCTTCGGTTCCGTTCCAGTGATGTGTTCACTATGGATCTAAGTGAGGACGAACCATGTTGGAGATGTGTGACTGGGAGTGGAATGCCCGGTGCTGGAAACCCAGGGGGTGTGGCTCCACCTCCAAGGCTTGATCATGTAGCTGTGAGCCTCCCAGGTGGTAGAATCCTCGTCTTTGGTGGCTCTGTTGCTGGTCTTCATTCTGCCTCACAACTCTATCTTCTGGATCCAACTGATGAGAAGCCTACATGGAGAATCCTAAATGTACCTGGGCGACCTCCAAGATTTGCCTGGGGACATAGTACCTGTGTGGTTGGGGGAACAAGAGCTATAGTCCTTGGTGGTCAAACTGGGGAAGAGTGGATGCTAAGCGAACTCCATGAACTGTCCTTGGCAAGTTCAGTTATCTGATTCCTGAGCAGACTGGCCAAAGTTTGGAGAAGGAATCACTGTGATCCTGAAAAACCTGTAGATGTGAAGATAATTAATGGGAAAACTAAACTTGGGACTGTTGTTTCACTCACTAAGCAAACCTTGACAAAAGGAAAAAAAAATGTTGCTCTAGCCTCTAGTAGGACCCTTTGGTGATAGGCAGATGCATTTTCTTGTACAAGGTAGTTCTGGCACGGGTTGGTTAATGGCTATTCATAAGGTGACATGGAATTGTGTTTTTTCTTTTCTTGTGAGGTTTGTGTTGAGACCACCTTTTGCCATGCTCTATCAGACAATTCTTACATGTTAGGCTTAGTATATGATGGCACAGGTAGATATTTGTACGTCTTAGGCTAAGTTTTTTGTCATGTCCATGCTTTGTTTATGTAATTCGAACTCTATAACTCTTCTATATTTGAAATAATTAAAAAAAGTTGGAGATGGAATGTTTATATCACTTGTTGCTTTATTTGGATTGACATGTCAGATGAATTGTGATGCTTTTGGATGTTTCACGTTATAATACACATTATATTTATATTCAAGTGGCATGTGACCTCAACATTAAGATTTGTTAGTATTGATCCAATTTAAAATTAATCGATTGTCACATGTGATTTGACTCAATTCGAGTAAATTAATGATAGTTATTAATAAAGACCATATCATAGATACAATTTAGGATGTGGTAAATATTTGTTCCTAACATTAATTTTAAATAATAAGAAGCAGAAATATTAGAAGAAGTGGTATGTTTTTTACCATAAAAAGGAATTTCTGAGCCAAATTGACAATTAAGTCGAAGGCAAAATCTTGAATGCCATTTCATGTCCAACTGGACTAAAAGAACAGTCTTTTTCTAGATGAAAAGTTGACCAATCATGACCTGAATTTCCAAGTAAAGGCACGTGAAACAGTAAGAAGCAGTAACGACAACAAAAGAAGAAAATAGCCAAAACGACACATTCTAAATATTCGTTAAAATCATTAAAAAAAAAACATAAGACAAAGATCTGCCTGTTCAACTACTCTAACTTAACTAAGGATGCTTACTGGTTGGGTTATAGATATTTTATCGTACACTTCACACAAGCACACACCATACCAACCAAACTCTCACACTCAATAAGATTCTCTTTCTTTAGTAAAGTAGTGTCAGTAAAGTCTTCACTGTTTCACCTTCGAAACCGAAGCTAAATCCCTGATTTTCCTTCCCGTTTGCTCTACTTACAGCGACAATGCCAATCAACAAAGACCCTTCTACCCCACCCCCCATGATCGCCAAAATGGGTCCGTACACCGTCTTCAAGACCCCTCCTTCCACTCCCAAGCCTGTCGACCAACAACCCGTCTTCGACTCACCAAAGAAAGTGGTTTCTCCGCCTCCAGTTCAGCCGCCGCCTCAACAGATTGATAAGTCTCACTGTACTGTTTCTGATAATGGCTCCGTTTCTGGGTTTTTCAGGAATGCTGTCTGCAAAGTGCAAAATGGTTTGTGGTTGCCAGTTTTTTAAGTAAAGTTTAATCTTTTTGTGTCTTTGCATGTGGGGCTTCGAGATGCTTTCCTTGGCCTTTAATGTTATGATTAATGCTGTGTGTGTGTGTGTGAGGTGTGCCTTGCCTCAGTTTTATTTTGATCTGTTGTTCACTTGGTTATTGCTATGTTGGAAGTATTTTATGCATTGGAAGTTCTCAAGTAATGTTTTTATTAGAACAGTTTTTCTTGTGTGCAGCCCATTCAAGCTTGGATGATCATTTGGCACGTTGGTTTGGGTTAAATCAGTCCAAGTATCAATGGGCATTGGATGATTACTACGAAAGCAAGGGATTGGTAAGCCTTACTGCGAATATAATGCTTTAGAACACCAAAATTGCTGTGAAATTGTTCTCGAAATTATTATGTCGTAACTGTTTGATTTGATATGTTTCTCGTTGCATATTTACTCGCTAAAAGGAAATCCTAGTTTGCTAATCTTTTGAGAAATCATTTTTCCGTTACCATTGCATTCTTCAGTTCTTATCTTGAATCTTAGTTTAGATTTAGGCTGCCCCTTGAATTGTGCAGGGGTTATCTTTCTCGGAACTCAATGATAGGCTTGGTTTGAAGAAGATGGTAGCTCAGCATATTATTCTTTGCGGTCCATCTGCCTTTAGTTTCTTCCACATGGAAGTGACCACAATCTTTTTTCTTTCTGTCTTTATTGTCAGTGTGTGAATACTGAAGTACTAGATTAGGAGCATACTTTATCTTGGAACGGGAATGGGATATTAAATGTAGGCATCTTGTTGTGGCTATGTTATGAAGATGGATTAAACTGTCTTGCATTCTGAAGTGTGGCATGTAATATTTGAGGCCCTGGTTTATCTCCATGTCCATGGACATGTGGGGTGGGAGTGTTGTGTCAATGTGTAGGCGATTCCTCACCATTTATCCGATCCAAGGATCATTTACCAAGAAGTAGCAAAATTAGTCGCCCCAGAGTCGTCACGAAAACCCAAAATTTAGTCTTATGTTTCAGTCAGTTGCATCAAGCACAGTGGATATGAATACTAAATCTGGTCCTGTTATTCTAGCATGATTTTTAATCCGTGGTGAGCCATTTCATTCTTTTACCTCTCATCTTGGAAATGGGTATATATATTTTTTCTTTTCCTGATTGCAGCAAAAGGATGATTCAAAGGTCAAAGAAATGTCAAAAAAACTGCAGAGCGTGTAACCTTATTGACTGGTAATCAAATGATTTTTGACTATTTTGTTTTTGATATTTTACATGACACTGGTTACTGGATCTTTGTTGATGTTAATACTTTTGGTTTGCAGATTTTGAATTTGAGGGAGGACACAGTCTTTGCATCTTCCACCATAAATCTATGTACTTAAAATATAAGATGTCAAAATCGCTTGTAGATGCTTGAATGGACCATTATCCATGTTTATGGGGAACTGGCTGTTTGTGATTCTACCTTCTGCAACAGCTAACCAAGTTTGTTTGGTTATAAACTTGGCTTTGAAGTTGAGTAATCTCCATAAAAATGTCTACTTTTGTGCCAAGATTTTTGTTGTACTCGATCAAGCCAACTGTCTTATTAGTGTACTGAAATTCTGAGCATATACCACTCTATTCCTAGCGATTTCTGGCTGCTAGGCTAAGACCAGTAGTAGCAAGGTATTAAGGACAAGTATTTATGCCAATTGTAATGCTTAAAAAGAAGGGACTTTTTTCAAAAAAAAAAAATAGAAGGGACTTTCAAAAGTGGTTGAGGAAATGTAGGTTGTAATTATCAATCATAAGTGAACATGGAGACCGTTACAAAAGCTCATAGTGCCCATAAGAATTCAGAAACAAGTAAACAAGAACCTATTAGTACTAGTCTATGCAAAATATCCATTAAGAGAAACACAAACTTTTACATGGAAATGACACGAACTATGCTCTAAGTTACCAAAACTATATGGTAAGACCCTTCTCAGAATTTTCTCAATCCTCACTCTTTTTCTTCTTCTTTTTTTCTTTCTTGCTTGGCATTTCAGCTTCTCCTTCTTCTTCAGCGTGCTTTCGTTTCTTCTTCTTCTTTTCAACAGCATCCATGCTCTTGCTGTCGTTTTGCATCTCGTCCGTCTCTGCTTTTTGTTTCTTCTTCTTTTTCTTTTCCTTCTTTGCACCATCTTCACCTTCTGCTTGAGGACCATCATTCATATCGTTTGTAAATGTTGCCTCATCGACTGCAGTTTTCTTCTTTTTCTTCTTTTCTTTCTTCTTATCAGTAACTGGCACCTCCTCCACTGGTTTTTCGGTCTCCACTGATCTCTTCTTTGGGGTCATTTCTTCGGCATTCTCAGCAAGAACAGAATCCGCAGAAGGATTATAAGTCTACAACAAAGAAAAGGAGTCAATTTTAACCAAATAAGACAGAAAGAAACAAGGAACTCTTATGTTGAATGAAAGTACGACCTTTGCAGCAGTTAACAATGCTCCAGCACTCTTCTTCCGGTCCTTGTCATAAGCTTCTATTTTAGGCTTGCCTTTTGTTGATCCGGCAGATCGTCCCAATTCTCTCCCTTCAAGATTCCTTAAGCGTGCCTCAAGCTACAAATATGATATTCGAAGACATTACTTTTTGGGAAAAGAAAAGGTTAGAAATTGAAATTGATCACTTGGGGAAGGAAGAGAGTATTTCATTGCTATGGACTTGCGCAAAGTACCTTTGCCCGGTTCTCCAGTCCCATGGAGTTATCCTGACTGTCTCCAAGAGCATCACACCGAATAGCCAGCGCAGATTTTGCTGCAAGTGAACGAGAAATTTTTCCCTTCATCTTGGGGGCTGCCTGACCAACCAATGATGCATGGTAAAGAAGCCCATATTTTGGTGTTGCATGCTTTGTCTTCAGAGCTCTGAAGAGAGCTTTTTCTGCACCAAGAATCTGAACTGTGCTCCCAGGTTGCTTTGCAAGATTCAGCAAACTACCTCCATGAGCAATAAGACGAGCTCCAACCAGCTCCCCGACAAGAGCAGTCAAATTGGGTGCAATGGTGTTCATTCGGCTTTTCAAATAATCGTACAGTTGAGCTCTGTACTCAGCAAGTGACAGAACCTGGTCGCAGAGTTCTCGAATGTTACTCAAATCAACATCATTAACTTCAGTCCCCATGGATATCATGGCCGCCTCCTTCAGTTCAGTCTCAACCTCTTCAGGTAGTATCTGCAAGAAATCCAGGAGTGGAAGGGGAAATAGTTATACAAGAACTCTTTATCTAACCATAAATTCTTTGTATGTAGTAGACCGAGGGTTACTGGGTTAGATGGTTAAAAGATGATTAAGCATTTTACTGAACTGTTAGCTGTAGCTGGCCTTTTGGTTTCAAACAAGCCAGACAAACAACATAATAATCCTAGATAAATACAAAACAATAAAAGGGAAGTAGAATAAGTTGGAATGAAAGAAATCTAACTCTACCTCAGAGAAGTCAAGCTTGGCAGCATTATCACGGCTTCCCATCAGTTTCACTGTTTTGGCGTACAGGATGTTGTCTTGTACAATCTTAGCAAGCTCAGGAAAATGCCAACCATACCATTCTCTGATTCTCATTGCATATGTGTTGAGCTCTTTATCAAGATCATCAAGTAAGCCAATAGCTTGAATGATCATTGTATCAACCTGTAATAGAATAAGAATCATAATCCAGCATACTGTAAGAATTAAAAAATCTGTAAAATCAACAGATCCAATTGGCACTATAGAAAATCATTTAGAATCTCCACCAGGCAAGCTTCTTTTCTTGACTTAATAAACTATCTTCTTGCCAATATCCAATAATTCCCAAGCTCATGAGTATTCATTTACAAGTTCCGCCTGAATGGTAAAGCCATATATACATATTATCAAAGTATAAGCAATAGGGAAGTCAGCATACTAGAAGGGAGTAACTAGAGACAAGTTCAGTCATTTTGTTGCACGTAGACTGGAATCCTAGTAAAGAAGTCAGAAAGTGGGAGAAGACCTAGAGAATGCAAGCTACTATTGAGAGTTGAGTCCTTTTAGCAATAGCAGGAGCTAATAACTGATAATGTCTGTTTTACCTCATTTTTTCTTAGCTAAATCATCAGTTCACACATTAGGCAATCCTTAAGAGGTTGTAAATGTCATGATAAAACTAGATTCAGTCAACACCATAACAGATAATACTGAATGAGTAACCAATATCAACAGAGGAACTAAAATGATATAGATAAAGAGGTTAAACTCGAGTACAAGTCATCACAACATGTAGGGTACCTTATCAGGACTGAATTTGAGCTTGTATCTGGATAGGCTATGAGATAAACCCAAGCTCATTGGAGCTAGATCTTGAGAAGGCAGGCCAGAAATGAGCTCAGTCAACTGACTTCTCAGGCCTCTCATTAACTCCATAACAGCATTGTTATGAACACAATCTATTTTCTGCAAGACAAATCACCTCAAATTTCAAAGACATGAAACTAGAAGCCACTTCAGAATGACCCATTGAGAATCCAATTAATAAAAGTGCATTCCAACATACAAAACAGTTAATTACCAGTTTATCTTTAATTGCATTTCCAAGTTTTGAATCTGCAACAGCCAAAGATTCCCCATCACAGTGAGCACGCAAGAATTTCCGAAGACCTTTGCTAGGTGTGCTATCAATTAGCTTGGTTACTGCCTCCAAAGCCTCGGATGTGTTCTCAAACTTGTTAAAAGCTTTCAACTTCACCAACTGCACTGACATGATTGAATAAACATGTGCGTATATATTGCAATGGCTCCACAAAATTTAATTCTATTCTTCAGAATGAAAAAGAGTAACGATAGAGAACCTTTCTAGCTGAATCTGCGTTGGAAAATTCTTTCCACAAGTCCTGCAACACAAGATCAACTCCTCGTAAAGACATGGAACTTAAAAAAGTAAACTCGAAGAAGCTGGAGTTTTATCCTTTTGCAATGTCGCAGAAAAGTTGGAACATAACGATAAGAAATCAATATCACAAGCTGACATTCATTTCTCCAATTCAAGATTGGCAGTCACAGTAAACAGGGAAACGATAGGGAAACGAATCGCTCAAGCAACTTCTTCACTCCCCATAACAAACACAACACGAGTCATAGCACGCGTATGATAGCTCCAGTTGATTCCCCAGAACTAAACAGACAAAAAGTGAACTTTGGAAGAAAATACCTCAACTTTAGATAGCTTCCCTTCATCTAACACTTTAAAAAGCGCAAAGCCCCCAGGCGTCTCAAATAAAACAAGCATCTTAATATCAAGGCTGCAATGTAGAAACAAAACCAAAATACAAAGAAAGAACTCTCATCATTCAGTTTACGAGAAGAAAAATAAAACCCATCAAAATACTATCCAATATTAAATTATTTCCAAAAAATTTTCGAAAAGATGAAAATGTTCATATAGTGCACCTGGTCTACAGAGGGCTAAAGAGTAAGAGGAAGAGACACAAATGGTGGCAACGAAATTTCAACCTATGCCGCGTTATAGAGTTTGTCTCAAAGTAGGGTTTTGGGGAGGGCTTAAGACTTAAGAGACCAGAAGAGGCAAAAACTTTCGGGTCGGGATTACTGTAAGGTTCGGGTCAATTCTGAGTCGGACTTAAACTAAAACTCAGTTATATTATTATTATCGACCTAAATTTGGATTTAGTGTTCGATAATAGTAAATAAAGAAACAAAGTTCACATTTTTACGCTCCAAAAGACAAAAAGTACACATCTTTCACGACGAAAGACTTTGGTTTGCTTGGCGTTGCGAGTCTTTTTGACATAATAACATATTTCATTAACTTAAATTACTTGCAATAATAAATCAACAAAAGAAGAGCATAGAACGAAAGGCGGGGTTTTAGTTGGACAAGTTTAGGGCTTTAGAGGGTATTCGCCCCTCGCCGTGTACTAGCACAAGTCCCAGCCGAAGTCGGGGAATTTAAAACCCACGCCCAAAAAGCTTCAAACCTTCTTCACAAGAAAATTTAATTCTTTGCTTTCGTAGTAAAATATGTTGACCGGTGGCAGAAGCTACGTGTCTTCGCTGCCGGCCTTCTCCAACGACGCTAAACGACTTCTCGTCTGCGCCGGCAACTCGGTTTCTATTGTCAGCACGGCCACTGGTTTGCAGGTTTTTTTCCTTACTTTTGGTCTTTTCTTATTGTTGTAATTTATCTTTTTGTTTCTTTGAACTTGTTAGTTTAGTTGCTTGATTCTGTTAGTTCACTGTATTTATTGTTTATGACATTTTTGTTCTGGGGGTTTGAAGGTAACGTCATTGGAGGGTCACACGGCGGCTGTTACGGCAGTGATAGTGGTGCCAACGTCGAGTCCCTCGACTAAGATGTTATGTTATTGTTGGACGGCGTCGCTTGATGGGACAATTCGTTATTGGGATTTTTCTGTACCTGAGTTGATTAAGACTATTGATATTAAGTACCCAATTCACTCTATGGTAGTATAAATTATGCTTCAAGCTCTTCTTCTATTATTCTGTCTTTGTTTTGTTTTGGTTTGATTCACTTATGGGCTAATTTGATTAAACATTATTAACTTAAGGTGAATTCTGATAATAATATTTCATTTTCAGGTAATTCCATCTCTATCAGTCCAACCAACGGATACCAATGACCAGCGTAAACTCTTTGCTTATGTGTCTACCGAAGAGACGAAAGATCAGGAAAACCAACCTAAAGCTTTACGTGGGCAAATCAGGAAATGTAACTTAACAGACTCTCGCCTTGTTGGCGGAGTGACTTTGGCAGAGGTAAAGAAAAACTGTTTTTTTTTTTTTTACCCTACCTATGCTGTTTGTTTGATGATGCAACTTCTACATTATTTTCCAAGTTTTTTTTTAGGTCCAGTTAGATTAAGCCTTGCACATATGAGAGGCTTCATTCAAGATTTCATCTTTCAGATGTTATTAGATTTTTATTTTGATTGATAAGTTAAACTTCATTCGTTGCGTATGCGGTTTATTGCATTTGATACTGATTGACAGACAAGGCAACCGGAGGTTATCACTATAAGCCCGTCTGGACAATATATTGGCATTCGAATCAAAAGGAAGGTTCGTATGTGGAAAGTTCCGGCTTCAGATTCTGAGCGTGCAGTGATTAAGAAGATCACCCTCCATCATACAAAAAACTTGACAGCTCTTGCATTTCACCCATTTCAAAGAATTGTCGCGGCTGGAGATATGACTGGGAGAATTTTGATATGGAGGGGATTTGGAAATAGATCATTTACTGCAGTAGATGGGTTAGTGAGTAATAGATCAGTGGTTATCGATGATGACAGACCTGGGGTTAGAGGCAACGATGATGCTGATTCCTGTACGACATGGCACTGGCACCCGGCTGAAATAAAAGTCCTCTCTTTTTCGTCTGATGGAGCCTATCTATATTCAGGTAAAAGAAAAAAAATGTCCAATGCTTTGGAGCTTGCTTAAATATGCGTAATGAAGAAAATTGATTGATCAGCTATTAGAAGTTTCTTGAGTTAGTAAAAAGACGGTTGAAAGGTGTTTTAAGCTCCTGCAATCACCTTTTTACTGGAGATGCTTAAAAATTTTAAGCCTTTTAAATAAATGATGGCCAGCTTGGAATTTATTTGCAATTTATATTCTCATAGATTCTCCCTGTCGTTCTTCTAGCTTTAACAAATTATGGTATGTTTCCAAAACATGATTCTGTTTATGATGCTCACATTCCTTTCCTTTCCTTTCCTTTTAGGTGGAAAAGAAGGAGTTCTCGTGGTTTGGCAGCTAGATACAGGGAAGAAGAAGTTTTTACCACGTATAGGATCTCCACTCATATATTTTAGAGATTCTCCTGATCCTACTCTTTCCTCTGTAAGTTTGATTTTCTGCAGAAAAATGCAAAATTGACAAGTCTGACCTGTTATTTCATCTAGTTGTCCTAACATCATGGCTGTAGGTATCATGTGCAGATAATCAGATTCATCTCCTGAAAATGCCTACCATGGAAATTATGAAGACTATTGCAGGGGTCAAGGTTAGTTTTGAACAGCATACCATTGAATGCTGCATTTGGCCAATTCCATCTGCTTGTTTCATGATTAGATATCCGATCTGCTTCAGTACACACTTCAATAGATTGATATAGGAATCTAGTGCTTGGAGATTGGAATGGGAAAATAGTGGAATAAGAATGGTAAACATTAGTAAAGGTAGAGATGAACATTTAAGGCTTTTACTTTTTCCCAGGATCTAATCTTTTCTTATTGTGGAAATTCATCTGCCATGATCAAACAATATTGTGATGAAGAAGTTGCGTTAAAAAATCTTAGGTTTATTCTTACATTTGATGGAAGATGGTTCATCTTCAACAAGTCTATATTGCGTGGGCACTGGCTAAGCCATCTTGGTTTAGTTTTTATAGGAAAGAGATCCCACTTCCTCATGAATTTATCTTGAATATGTCTCTCCTAGAAGTTGGTTAGCTACTTCCCATATGAGCCCAATTTTTGTGCCGCAATTGCAGCTCTCTTTAATTTGTGTGGCATTGAAGTAGAATTCCCTTGTTTAGATGGAGTTCAGGGCATAATGATCTGCAATGGAGAATTGCTTATACTTTAATCAATGGCCATAGACTTGAATATGGAGATCTTTACACTTGGGTTGAATAATTGAGTTGAGTGAAGTCCTAAACTGTTACGTAAAAACTTTCATTCAAATTACTCATTTTGACTCCTACACTTGTATATGTGCTTGCAAAATTGGTAGAATTCAGGACTATGCAAAGATATCACTTTCTTCCATTTTAGTGGAAGCTAGTTTTATTTCATTATAAGTTCTTGTGCTGGATTTTTCAGCCACCTTGTTCCTCTCCAGAGATTTGTGAAGGCTTATGTGGTGGGGTCGCCTTTGATCACAATGCTGGTATAGCAGCCTTACGTACAGAGAACTACTGCATCCAATTGTACAGCCTATTTGACGATCGTGGAATTTCTGAGGTGAGGAAGTTTTTCAGTGGTTAACCCTTCAATTTATGCAGAGTTTCCTTTGGTCTTGATTCTTGTCCTTTCTCAGTCAAGCAAAGATGACCAATCTGTCACTTCTATATTTGATTCATTTTCCTGCATACATTAGAAAATTTAATTTGCCAAGACAATGGTGATTTTGGACCTTCTGCTTTAGCCAAATGCTATTCTGCAACGCCCTCTTGTCTTTCTCAAGTCCTCAACACCTTTTAGTTTTGCATCAAGTGTCTGTTGGGAATATTTAGATTTCTTTTGCTTATTACTATGGCACCAAGTTTGGATTAATCTACTATATGTACTTTCAGGTACAAGTTTGTGAAAGAAATCATCAACCCGGTGATGAAGTCACGGTATTTGTGTTTTTCCATTCATGAGATAAATCTTCTCCTTTATGTTGCATTCATTGATATTAGTTACTTTTACGTGGAAATTCTGAGCATATATAGTTTACATTGTTGGTCTAGGTAGTTGTGACATTGGTGGTGCTCTCCCCAGATGGCTCTTTGATGAGTACTGCTGAAGTGAAACTTGCCGAAGAAGGCCTGGGAGGACTGGTTTGTCTTAAGTTTTGGGTTTCAGGATCACAGAACAAAGAATTCAGCCTCTCTACCATTGTCTATGAACCCCACAGGTTTAGCTGTAATCGTGTTTGCTCATTGAAATGGGTGACCACTAATGTCTAAGAAATTAACATCATGCTTGATCCTGACTAATTCTTCACAAATATATAGTATAAGAAAACTTGTGGTTTCAGAGTATCAATTTTGAAATATATTCCACCTTGTGAGCTAGAACTTTGAGTTGAATCATCTGCATGCTAGTGGCTGCATGTGTATAGTTAGTTGCATGTTTTCGTGTGACTTACTTCATGTGGAAGTGTTCGTTTATTATCTAGTTGTAAAGTTTCTTCGTGTTTTTATTGTGTTAAAGTTTAAACAGGATTCATATGTCTCATAGTGGAATGATAACATTACTTCTGTTCATGTATAGGGATGCTGGTATTTCAGCTATTGCTTTCCATCCTACTCGTCGTATGGCTGTTAGCTCATCCTACGGTGGTGACTTCAAGGTACCTAGAGCCAGTCCACTTGAGTTTACTTCTCTTTCTTTTTCATCTACCATATATTTGCTGGTGTCACAGGTTTGGACATGCAACATTGACAGTCAGCAGAAAGGTCAGCTGCTGCCAAATTCTGGGTGGAGTTGCCATGCCTGTGGTTCATATAAGTATGATCCTTTTGTTGATGGATTTACTGTTGCCTGAATTCATCTTCAAAGTGAATCTCATGAGTTTATTTTTAAACATCTAGAGTTGTACTTTCTCTGTTTTTCCAGGCTATATTATATACTCTTTCTTGGAACTTTCTTACTTCAATATGCTAAGTTGATTAAGAGCTGCACATTTAGGCACTTACTATATACCTACCTTTGCAGATTGTGGATCTTTGGCTTGCAAATTGACCTGCTTCTTTCCTTGCAGGAAGAAACCGATGACAGCCGCTACATTTTCTCCAGACGGTTCTATTCTCGCTGTTGCTGCAGAAACTGTTATCACGCTATGGGACCCGGACAAGAATATTCTAATTACAGTGATAGGAGAGACTCTTATGGTGATTCTTTGAGTTTCTGACTACCTTTCCTTTCTGACATGCGCTACATCGGTGCACACATATTTGTACTTTGCTTGCATAGGCATATCATATGTGACTATCAGTCAAGCATGACAGATGCGCATTCTCCAAGTGATTAGCTTCTCTTCTGTAATAATAATATGCAATATTCATATTTGAACCTTGCCCAACAGCTGTCTGAAGTAAAACATATGCACCTCTCCTTATTGTTCATCTTGATTTTTTTAATCTCTTCAGAAGGTTGAGAAGATGAGCTGGTGTAAGCCTCTCTTGTTTGATGATTCGTTAAATCTTGTCATCATTACTAGTGTTTCAGTTCTTAGCGTGCCTGTTTGAGTTTCTAGGAGTAACTCAGCATGATTAGTTGTTATGTTTATGTGATCTTGCTCCAGTGTACTACATTTGAAGAGTCAATATGTGCTAACTGTCAAAATGAAGTTGTGGAAACTAAAGAACTAATTCTCAAGTCAGGAAAAAATATATATAAGAGAAAGAAAGGATGTCCTCATGCTACCAGCTGCTGCATGGATTTTATATTGTTCTAGACATCTCTAGGAAATGTATCTTTGTATGGCTTATTTTGGGAGTCATCTCTTTCTTCCTACATATATGCCTGCATGCACACGTGTAAGTTTATTGAGGATGTGGCATACTCATCACGTTACTAAACCTTTTACAGCCTATAGGTTCCCTCTCTTTTGTTGGAAAGTCGGAGTATCTTGTTTCTTCATCTAGGGGTTCGCAATCTCAGTTATCTGTTTGGAGCATGTCAAAGCTGTCCATGTCTTGGTCATACAAGCTTCATGTTGAAGGTGAATATCCTTCTCTAATTTGAGCTGAAGATATCTTCTGTCTATTTCACTTTAACAATTGATGGTTCAGATAGTCTTGCTTATCCTTTTCAACTGCTTGAGTTTGGGCCATCTTTTGGCAATGTAGAGTTTTGTCATATGAATATAAGTATTTGTTTGATGAGACCTGCGAAACCATGAGTTGTCATTAACTCTCATTCTATCATGTGGAAATCTATTTTGAAATGCACACCGCCACTAGAATTACTAAATGCAATTAGCTATCTTCCTGGCTGGAGTAAATGTTAATTCTTTTCTCCTACATTTGACTTAAATGTATGTTTGTACTTGTACAGCTGTAGCTAGTATGGCAGAATCATCATGTTTTGCTGCTCTTGTCCTTCTTCCGGAGTCAGATAATGAGACAACCAATCAAAGAAGAGATGGTGTAATCTTGTTATTCAATGTAGCTGATCCTGTTCCTACAGCTACCTGGCTGGTAAAGAAGGTGAGTTTAGCTGTCCTATGACCTTCATTGGAGCAATCCCAATCGTATGCCAAATATTTCAAAATCTCGGACCACGGTATCCTTGCTGATGCTGAATTATACAATAGAGCTCAATGGTATGTTGAAATTATTTTGTTTCATGTTGCAGGCCAAAGGAGGGTCCCTCTCTTTTATGCAAGTAAATAAATCTTCAAGTGAAGGAAATACAGTGAATGAGAAATCAACTCATGAATTACTTGTATATATGGACTGCGATCATGAGTATGCCCTTTTTGACCCATACGGGAAGGAAGGCAATGAACTTGGTATGATTCAGCGTGATGGTCTTCATGACTTGGAAGAAGCAGGTGGGTCTTCATATATTTCTGACAAGGACAATGAACTATTGTAGCTCAAATTGACATTACAAATTGTTAAGCTACCTTTGTATTTTTGGTTATTTCTGTTTCTTATTGATATCAAGTGAAAAGTAGTGGAATTTCCTGCATCTTGTCCATTTCTATTGGTTGTTAATAACTTCTAAATTCGGACTAACTGGTTACTTCCCCTTTCCTGTCATTTCAGCTAAATTTGGGTATTCATCTATCTATGGACAACTCCCGGAATTTGGCTTGAAAAGAAACCAGACTTTATGGTTGCCTTCAGTTCCACCAGAAAGGCCATGGGAGACTTTATTTGAAGGTTCATCACATAATCTTCCATCGTTAACAAAACTGTGCTCTGCATTTTTGGAATCTTTACTGGAAAAGAGAACAGCCGCTGGCGTGATGGAGTGATGTTGAAGACATGCTAGATACAGGTTCCCTGTGTGTGCAGATATTATGTAGACTCAATGCAAGAGATGCAGTGTGGTTCCTGATATGCAACGAAGGCATGCTGAGAGTGAGGCGATAGCTTCTGGAATGAGAGAGCTATGTGAAATGGAAGCTAGCCTGGTGCTTTGCTTAGGAAATTTTGATAGGAGTGAATAGCTTGAGAAATTTTATTGTAACATTATGGACCGTATTATTATTACAGAGGCTAATGATAAGGAATAGCTCATGTTCCCCAAATAGTTCCCATTGGTGTAATGATCATTTGTCTTAGTAATCGGATTACTTTTGATCCTTTAAGTTTAATGTTTGTTCAAACTATAAAAATCTTAAATAGGTTAATTTTTTGTTTTAGTTTTTAATTTTTTTAATTTATTTTATTTTAATAATTTTTATTGTTAAAAGTTATTTGGTTTATTTTTATCAATTAAAATTAATTAATTAATTTTTTTAATAAATTTTTTTTAAAATTAAATTTCAAATTTTTTAATTGATAAATATTGTATATTTTAATTATATTTTAAATTTTTAAAAATTATTCTATTTTTAATTGATTTTATGACGACCTAATATCACATTTTAAATCTTAAATTTTTTATATTACCAGTTTAAATTTTAGTCTGATTTTTTTAATATTGTTTGAGTTTACACTAAAATATAATGACTTTAATTTAACAGTTTGAGAATTTACCTCAAAAGTTTCAATTTATATGATATAATGCGATTTGACACGTGATATTTAAAATTAATAAATTAAGCTTAATATAATCAAAATTTGATGATTACTCAATTTAAAAATTAAGTTCAATTTGAAGAAATTTAAAATATGATCTAACTGAAATAACTTTTTTTTTTTTGGTCATGTATAAAATTTGAACATGGTTAAGATCAAACTTGTGTTTTAATTTTTTGGTTATGTATAAAATTTGAACATGGTTAAGATCAAACTTGTGTTTACCTTCGTTTTTCTTTAACTCGATCTCTAACTCTTGTCATTTCTAAACTTGATTACATCTTTGTATTTTCTTTCTTATTATTTCAACTGTGAATGCATTCGACTTCACTTTTTGGTCTTTGAGACTTTACTAACTATTTGGATTTCCAGGTCCCAAACTAGGCCCCCGGAATGTTAAAAGACCGATTCGTTTCTGGCCCAGCCTAATGGGATCATTTGATCTTTGATTAAGGCTAATTGGGTTCCACTACAAAATACTAATGCTAAAACTTGTAAATAAAATGATTACTGTATTATTACATATATTGTACAGACTTACACTTCTTTCATTCAATTAAATTAGTTTCCAATACATTAATGACTAGTTAAAAACAAATTTTATTGAATTACCAAAAAAAAAGATGGAGTTATTTTAAAATAATTTAGAATAATTAACTATGTTTAACCTTAATCTCAATTAATTTTATGTTTTTTTGTAGGGGAGATCGGAGCAACGCAAGAGGGAACACCTAGACGAACATTTTTTTTCTTGAGCTGTAGTAAGAAAATCGAGAGGTCGTTATGCCCTTTGTCCCTGAAGATGGGTAATATGTTCTCAAAAAATGTTGCTCCAATCTGACTTAGCTGGCGAGCGATCCCAATTAGCGGCAGAGAACAAGACAGCAAGCGAGCATACCTTTGTTCGCTTCTTCTTCACCAATCACGGAGGTTTAAGGATAACTGTAGGTCAATGCTACCTAAGGAAACTCCAATTCCATCTGGGTTGGGAGGCATTTACCTCAACCCAATCACAAGGAGAGGTTCACCATGATGGGGTTACTGATTTTTTTCCTTTCGGAAAGAATGAAATGCATAGGGGGACCATCCTTATCCACTACTATCTATGAAATTCTTACATTTGTGCAAAGCACCAACAATCCGTTGTCGTCCAGCGGTTAGGATATCTGGCTTTCACCCAGGAGACCCGGGTTCGATTCCCGGCAACGGAAAACATTTTTGATCTTCAATTTTGACACTCAAACGTTGATTTATGATTTAGGCCTTACCTTCTACATCTGAGAAAGGCCTTGATCATGACTTCCGTTCCTTATAGAATTTAATATTTAGCCAACTGGCCAAATTATTCTGCTTTTGGGTTTTGGCCTTTTCCAGATTGAATATTCAGAAGCAAAATCCAGTGCACCCCACCTCTTAAATATGCTTATAAAACTTGAATCCTGTTTCTGATATTTGATTACTTGGCCATCAGAGACGCAGTGCTCACACACACACACACACCCCAAGTTTGGTTCAAAAATACCTAACCCCCCTCCATAGCTTACACATAAACAACAAACATTCAAAACCCATCTATCTAAATTCTTTAGGTATCATCCTTCTCTCTCTCTCTCACACACACACACACACACACACATAGTAGTTCACTTACCACACTCATAAACTATAACTTATCTGCTCATTTGGCAGGCAAGCACTCCCCCTTTTAGCTCATGATCAGTTATTGTCGTTGCACTACCAGCACCAGCCTCCCAAAGTCTTTTCAAGGTTAAACAACCATAAAAAACCCTACTAAAATAAGCTTCTGAGATGCCTCTATCTCACAAACAAACGCACACAGAAAACCACATGTTATGTGTAGAGAGCAGACCCACCAACTAATACAATGTCGTGTCCCCAAAGCTTTAGTCCTATCTGGAGACTATGTAATGTGTTTGCCGACCCCATTATCTATATCATTAAGCCCAAGTCTACCTGTTTCATCAACTGCCTTATTCTTTTGGCCTCGCATGTGGTATAGTATTATTGTTAGGGTCTGACTCAACATCGTAGGTTTAGTTGCAGAATCCTTGTCCACGAAATTTTAACCTGTTCCCACAATCTTTAATGACTTGCTTATTCGTAGTACTGATTTAATGAACTTTTTCTGATCATGAAGTTTCTCCCATTTGCAGCTTGACCTTGTTCTATACAGTACTTACAGTGTCTGCCAAAACTATAGGCATGCACCTGTTGGTTGTTCAACTGGATGGTTTCTTGCTTGCGAATTAAGCAGAAAACTTCATTAATAGTTAAGAAATTTGATGAATAGTTTACTGAACAAATTGTAACTCCTGTCGGATGTACAATGGTTGTTTGTCGAATGATGATTCAAGGTTATTGGTGATGCTGTCTGCAATAGTGTCTAGACAGTTCAACTACTGCCTGGAAAGTTATTTAATTTGCTGGAGACAGTAAATCAGAAGGGGATTTAATTAAGATGGCATAACCATTCTAAGAAGAAAAGAAAAACTGGAAATGGTAAGTAGTAGATAAGTGATTAAACCATAACATGTTCAATTAGGTACAGATTTCGTGTATAACCACAAAACATGCTTCGACAATATGGCAAACTTTCACCTTCTGAAGAGGTAAGTGTCATTTAGTGGCAGTTCGAGAACCCAATCAACACAAGTTCTGTGTCATTATATGGAGTTCGTACCTGGCATGGGTTCCACTTAGGACCGCTTCATCTCTTGGCCACATCACTGTTGCTGGCATGACAGTGTAATTCATAGACAAAACTTGCTTTCAGTTCTCCCTTCCCCTTGCTCATTCATGATAACTTAACTAATCCCCTTCAAAATTCTATCTTTTTTACACGTTTATATTTTTCAATTTAAATTGAATTCATGGCTTAAATTTTAAAATTATTATTAATTTGGGGTTTTATATATATATATATATGTAAAGCTAACTTGTGGTCATCATTATGAAACTGAAGTTGCAATCATTGACATATTTTGTCTCCTCCTCGTGGATTAAACTGTTTCGTACGTTTTGGCATTTACTAGTTCTGGTGAACATAGGAAGGATTGATTTTTCAAGTGAAACATTTCGCACAGCATAATATATATATACGGTATGCCGACTGATGTGCATTATTACAATATTATCATCAAAATGTCATTTTCCACTCATGCAAGTAACCTATAACCAAATATTAATTTGACAGAGAAAGCTACTTCTAAAACTGCAATTACTTGCCGCTGATTTATGCCTGTTAGTTACTAGCTGTCTGATCCACCATCTTTCTGGTGAGTTATAAATGCTCGAAAAGAACCCTCTTCCTCATACTTAACATTTTCATAGAATCTGCAGTCTTCGTCCACTTTTCACTGTTCAGACTTCCCCTAACAAGTTGATGCTCTTAGAAAGGTATACCACAAAGTGATAATTTAGTTGGTGCCATTTTGAGTTCGATCATTAATGTTTTTGGATGTAGCAGTAAAAGCGTCTGATCGTGATCCAACTACGCCCTGGAAGGTAGAGATATTTGGCAAAGAGTGCTCTCATTTATATATTTATATATATATATAACACTCATATTTACACATTGAAAAAGGTTGTGGCCAAGATATTACTTAATTAAGCACCTAAATACTTGTGCTCTGAGGCCTAACAACTCCTTGCAGAAATGGAATCTTGTGGGGAGACTGAGAAGGAAGAGTCACATTCGTATTCCAGATCTTCAAATCCCCAGAACTCTTCTTGCTCTTCTTCCTTGGGCATCTTCCACCTTTCCCTGTCCTTCTCTCCCTCTAACATTACTTCTAGTACCTGTCCACCAACAGGTTTTAGGGTTCAAGGTTTCATTATTTGGTATATCAAACATTTGACTTCAATAAAATCCTTCCAGATTGTCTTAACTGACATCATTGCTTAAAAGAGACAACTTTGTTTAAATAACAAAGTCATCTTCTCGGGCCTCCAATTTATAATTTCTTAAACCACCTCTCATGAACAAAATATAAATAAATGACTTGAAAATTACATAATCATTGTCTACATCAACACATATAAGAATAGATCATATCAATATTATCTTCCATATCAAGATTAGCCCCACAACTTTGGCAGATTAGGAGTATATGTCATTAGTTTATTATAAGAAACTGTATTCTTCACCACCTAAATCATCTAGCCAAAAAATAAGGATCCTACAGCTTGATGTTTAAGAGAATTTGTAATCTGTGACATGACAGGAATCGCTTTCCCAAATGATTTAGATAAATCACATTTTTCTCATCTTCTAATCACATGGGTGATACATTTCATGTCTTTTGGTTTAGCCAAAAAAGAAGATTTAAGTTAGGTAGGATGAACTATCCTCTGACTAACTGTTATTGAGTAAAAATTGCCAAAGCCACACCTTAAAAAAATTAAAAAAAAAACAAATCTAAGTTTACATGTTGCAGTCTCAATAGGTGAAAAATGAAACCTTTAATTGGTGACAGCTCAATGTTTCACCAAATTTGATAGTTGATACTATCAGAAACACACAAGTGTACAGAAGTCTTTAGAATTAAACACTTGTACAGTCAACTAAGTACATAACTATTCAATGTATGAATAAGACAAGTAACAATGCAGCAATCGTACTTGTCAAGAAGCTTTAGTTTATACTCTTCATATGTAGCAGTACCTTTTTTTTCTTTTCTTTTCTTTTTTTTTTGCTTTCTTTCTGAAAATATGTGAATAGAATAAGCCTGGAATTGGAGCCTTCTAATGGAGAAAAACACGATGGACCACTTATGCAATTTAAATGTGTCAGCCATGAATGTTTCTTGCTGAACTGTAGGTTTATACTGCTGTTTCCATGGTGGTCCATGTCTATCTACTTAACAGGACCCCAAGTGCTCACCTAGGTTGATTCAATTTAATGGTTAATGAGTGATGCACTAAGTGCGAAATACAGCAAATGGCTGACTCACCTCGCTCATGGTAGGGCGCCATTTGGAAGATGCTCGGATACAAAGAGATGCAGCAAAGGCAAGTCTTTTCAGCTGTGCGACATCATAGGTTCCTCCAAGTCTTGGATCTATCAGCTTCTCAATTTCACCTTGGTTCAGTATTGGTTTAGCCTGATAAAGTTTTAATAATAATGTCAAAAACTACTACAGCATATTTGAAGGAGTTTGTTATATTTTTTCGAGAAATTTACCCAGCTGTGCAGGCTTTGGTGAGAGCCATCAACTGGTTTCCTCCCAGAGATAACCTCTAATAGAAAGACTCCAAATGCAAATACGTCTGTTTTCTCGTCCACTATCCCATGCATATAGTACTCTGGTGCCAAGTGTCTGCAGAAACATACAACACTCAAGTTCCAACTTAATGTTATGCTAAATATGATTTCAAGAATTGTGCTTTTTGCATATATAAAGAGCTCTCTCGATACCCGAAAGTTCCTTCTATTGGAGCAATTGAGTGGTGACTCCATTGAGATGGAAGCCATTTTGCTAACCCAAAATCAGAGATCTGCATAATTTCTAAAACTATCAGTAATGAGCTAAAAAACAGAATGTTTGAGTCAAGAAGAAGGCGGAAAACAGAGGATTTACATGGGATACCTTACCAGAGGTTCAAAATCTTCGGTTAGTAAAACATTTGAAGATTTGATGTCCCTGTGAATTATCCTTCGTTGGCATCCCTTGTGCAAGTAATGGAGTCCTCCAGCAGTTCCAATGGCAATCTTGTACCTGGCTTTCCACTCCATTACTGGAAGTTTTTCATCTACAAGATATGGTAAAGAAAACAGAGCATATCCCGGTCAACCCAGAAAGGAATTAACTGATCGTGATCTGTTTAAATCCATATTCCGAAAACAATTTACCATGAAGAAGGGAAGCAACAGAGCCTTTAGAGGAGAAATGGAAGATGAGGTAAAGGCCATTGTCAATGCAACAGCCCACAAGTGGTAACACGTTGGGATGACACACATGACCAATTGTTCCAATCTCTGTTAAGAACTCTTTTTCTTTCCTCTCATCAGAACAAGTTTTTGCTAGCCTCTTCACTGCTATCTCCTCTCCATTGCTTGACACTCCTTTATACACCTCTGCATATCCTCCTTTCCCCACCAAATTGTCTAACACACAGACATAGGTGTAACCTTAACAAGAAAAGGAAACTCGACTGCAAAACAATGAAATTCAAGCAAACCTGGAATGAAACCATTGGTGGCATCGAAGATTTCTTCATAGGAGAAGCATCTCCAAGTAGGTCTAGGAGAAGGCTCTAGTTCACTAGAAACCATGGAGAACCCGCTCTTTTCATCTTCACTGGTGGAGAATAAGTCTTCAAGACTGCGTCTTTTTAGTGAGAAGAGCCTCTTCAAGCTGTTGGTGCGAATGTATTTCATTGCAACAGAGTATCAAACGAAGCAGAGCAATCTGTTTCATGCGGGGAAGAAAAGAGAGGCAGTTGCAGTACTTCACCTCACTTGTCTTAGTGAAATGAATTTAAGGTAAGCGTTTAAGGTGTAGAGACAGAGAAGAGTGAGCCAAAGGATGTTTGTTTTTTTTATTGGATCATGGAAGAAGTGGCTTGGTAGATATGTGTGCATGGGATGATTGCTTAGAAGGTTGAGGATGGATTAAATGCTGTCAAGAAAAGAGAAGCAATATGGTTATTATCAACCATTTATGGTAATTTTCACCTAAAAGGGTAAAAGAAATTGATTGTGAAATAAGATAGGGATTTGATTAGATTTGAGACTAAACACTGCTTGGAGGAGCTTCAATGGAGTTTTAGCTCTGGTGGGGCAGTGTTACCTTTTAATCTTGTGGTCCAAGTTTCTATTGACTACCCTCCAACCACAAAGAACTTGCCTTCTTTTCATTTTTGTTAACAATACGTAGAGACAGATTACAAATGCATAAGGTGAGACATAAGCATCACATAGTTAGCTCTTTCTTTCTCGACACAACATATTGACTTTTGGTGACAAAGATCTAAAATTTCTCTCCTTCTCTACCAAAAGGGGATTCCTATTTGATGGGTAGACTCCGTCAATTTTTCATTTTTGAAATTGTACTTTTGAGACAAGTTGGTAGATGCATTTAGTAAGGAAATATAAGATTGGTTTATATAAAGCAAATCTCATAAATGATTTGGCAATAAAGAGAAAGATTACTAGTTCACGAGTCAAAGTTTGTAATTAAGGAAAAGCATTAGTGTGATGCATTCGACTTTGTTTTTGGCAATGTCTATATACGGAGCTAGTGAGACAGATAGTATATGTTTCTCTTAAAATGCTAGTCAAAATAAAATCTCTAGGAAATAAAATTACTGTAAAATCAAATTTTTATCTATTAGAGAATGGCCCTACAGAGTTGGAAATTGGAATACGGTTCATAATGGTGTCTCTGGACTCAGGAGTCAGGAATCCCATCCCAGTGGTCCAAATCACATGTGAGAAAACCTAAATAATATATAACGTATAATATAAATTTATAAGTATTAATTAATAATTGTCACGGTCACGGGCTCACTGGACTTTGCATTTGCATTGGGTTAATAACCTTAGCGTCGTTTCTGGACAAAGGAATGCGATTGCGAAATGCGAAGCTGCTTTTATAAGTCTCGTTTTATATTTAATAATTTAGTATGGGTCTAATGTGCTGAATGACACTACCTTAGTGTTTTACTGTTACCTTTTGGTGCTTTTGAAGCAAGATTTTTGAGAAATCGAATCAAAGTACGTGCAAGTCATTTGAATGCCTTGAATTGGGATGGTTTGCTGCTTTTATCAGTTACCCGTGCTCACGCGTGCAAATGCTAAATGTGAATGTAAATGGAGCTACTTCTTTACCCAATATTCTAATATGCTGTTTCAATCATGTTTTTTTTGTCAAAAATAATGTCATTTTATGTCTATTTACACTTAAAATAATATCCCTTTTGGCACAGTTTGTTGAATAAAGAGAATTTAATGTCTAATTTTTCATCTAATTTGTAATTGTTAAACGGATATTGCTCTTTTTTCTCATTTTAATTAATTTTATAATAGATTATTAATTTAATTTAAATATTTTTTAAAATTAAAAGTCATATATATATATATATATATAAGAGGGATTTAATCAAAGTTTTGGTAATTTAACTCTAATTAGAATCCTTGAGGCGATGACATTGGACCTCTTTTTGCTTTTCGTGACAAGTCAACCCAAATATGTGGATAGCACTTGGGCTTGGACTTTGTATATGATATGATATAGTTCTTCACCGAACTTACTTATAAAATTAAGCGCTTTATTTTTCTGGTTATGACATTGGCCCAAGTACGACCAAAAGATCGCCGCATACTGTGCTTTGATCCTTACTAGAATTTAGCCATTGTCTATATTTTAAAAATTAAATAAACCGGTAAGATAAAAAATTTAAAGTTTAAAAGGTTCAATCGATATTAGACCGTCATAAGATTAACTAAAGATTTAATAAAATTAAATATAATTAAAAAAGATTGGCCTTATTCATCGAATAATTTAAAAGTTAATTAAAAAAGAGATTTTTAAATAAAAAATAATTGACTTATTTTGGTATATAAAAACATTAATTTACAAAAATTGACATATTAATTAATAAACTCATTAGTTTTTAACAACAAGAGTTATTAAAGTAAATCGATCGAAAAGTTGAAAACCAAACTGAAAATTTAAATGGTTCAAAAATTTTTAGGTTGAACAAGTCTAACCAATTGAGTTTTTTAATCATTAATTTTAGTTGTAACTTAGAAGTTGGAATGGACCAACTCCAGGCCTCCAAATAAATAAAAGTACAAATTGACAGAATTTATTTGGTTTTGAAAAATGAATAATTATTTTATATTTTAAAATTTACGTCCGAGAAATTTAAGGGTCAAATTGTAAATTATATAAAAATTAAGAAAAAATTTCAATTAAAATCAATATTTATAAGTAAATTATAATTATTTTAAATTAATAATATTTATACAATACTGTACCAATTTCATCTTACTAAAATTATGATTTTTTAAATTATTGATATAATTTAATTCATTATGAATCATGATTATTGTTTTGTATATAAGAAATAATTCATTTATATTTTATATATTACTAAAAATAAATTTAAATTGTGTTTATAAATTGAATTTAAATTTGAAACTCTTACAATAAATCAAATTAAAAATTAGAATGAAGTCAAAGGAAGTAAAATTAAGTATAAATGTAAATTTTAAAAAAATATTTATGAGTAAACTTTAATTAAATTCCATCCAATCCAAGTTCCTCATCAATATCATCACAATTTGCTAATACCATTAGTATATATTATGACCATTCGTTTTTAGATTAAAGTGGATGATAGATTTAGCAATGGAATAGGAAAAAATATGAGAGAGATCCCCTAAGAACTATTCTTTCAACTACATTATAAAAAGAGAGGAATAGTAAGAACTTAAAGCGAATGTCTAAGTGGGTTGATTTGTTTTCTCTTAACCACCTGGCATCAACAAAAGATTAGTAAAATCTGAATGTGACCCACTTGAGCAAAACCATGGCTGCTCTCTCCGGTTTCTCCTCCAAAACCATGTGCTTGCTAATCATGTCGTCTCAGAACAAAACAATTTAACTAATAAATAAACAGAACTCATCTAACAAAAAGATCATATTGGTAATTTAATGATATTATAATGTCCATAAACAAGCTACAGATCCAGCCCACCGTAGTTATTCGCATTATACAGTAGATTAAGTGCCGTTTAGGCGTTGCAGATGGTGGGTTTTTGGATTACAAAGGCCATGCACTGGACTTGGTGCTCGCTGTCGAATGCCAAGCACCGAATGTAAGCATTTGGGTAAGTCTCCTTGCACTCGTTAATTTCACTCAGGACTTGAGAGGAGTCATTGCACCCAAACATTGGCAGCTTCCACAATGTCCAGTACCTTCCATCGTAGTAACCTGGCATCCTGCTATTCTCTCTACGCACATACCCCATCTACCAAACCAGTGAACATTATTAACAGTTAATGGTATGTTAAAGTTTCACAAGCAGAAAAAGATGGCATCCAAGCAATTATATTATCTCTATCACTTATCCAGGGGTTTAATCTACTACTTTGTATGGTAAAAATGAGTGAGATAGAAATAAAGCACGAGCAAGATCTTACCTCATCAAATTCAAGGCAAGGGATCCATCCCTTTTTAAGCATGTAGTCTATCTCTCTCGCAATTGATTCATCAGAGAGCGGAGGAAGGTAGGACAGGGTCTCAAACTTCTTGTTATTGATTGGATTCCATGTCTTATTTGGTGAACAAACACAGCATGCAAGCATAGAACGACATGCAAAAACCAGAAATAAGATTCCAAATCAGGACCTCTTAACAAGGATGCCTATGAGATTGAAACAGTGCAGGATAGGCAATTTTACCTTCATGCATTGAATTTTAGAACCATTGGAAACAGTTTTGCGGCTCCATGTGATGGAATCCTTGACAGGGAAGAGCTGCTTTGTTGAGCTGGCTTTTAAACCGAGATAACCACTTCCGGCAACTGGAGCTGTAAAGACTCCGGCGGACATCTTCTTGACAATGATCTCCTGAGAAAAGTACAGATGAATAAGGAGGGAGTAGCAGAGAGCAACTTGGTAGTATAATCGACTTAAAAAAGTATATATGGGATGGTGATAAAAACAGTTCAAGGAAAAGACAAAAGGGGTTGGCTTGGGTACCTGTGAGCTGATGTATGGTTTGTTAGGACGCTGCTAGTAGGAGGACGATGGCTACGAGATGTGGAGAGCTGTATTGGGCTATTCAGCTTTGGTTTCATCACCATTGCCTGCCCGCTTTGCCTTGTCTCCTTGGCTACAATACACTTGGCATGTTCAGCCCACCAACTAATCCGTGTCAATCAGGATTTTGATACCAGCTGTCTAAGACACGGAAACTACTTCCTAAATTTAATATGAGAAGAAAACCTTTTATTCTTCTTTAACCGCTCATGGCAATTGGGTGATCAGTGGTCTGGACGCCTAAAGCCAGGCTTGACTAGCCCTTTAATTAGCACTCATCCAGCAGAAAATAATACTCAACTTGCTTACTGAGTTTATCCACAACATCGTAGATGTCTCTTGAATAAGAATGGAACTTGTCATCTACAAGAAACTTATGAACAACTCCATCAATCTCGACGAAACTCCAACCAGAAATAGGAACCACTCCCCTCTCCTCCATCATTTCTCTTAGCTTCAATACCTCATCCCAGTTGCCTTTTTTGGCAAACATATTTGCCAGCAGAACGTACCGTCCACTGTGCTGAGGCTCTAGTTGGATCAAATTCCTCCCTATCCTCTTCCCAACCTCAATGTGGCCATGCACCACACATCCATTAAGCAAAGAGCCCCATATAGCTCCATCTGGCTTCATTTGCATGGTATTGACTACTATTTCTGCTTCCTTCACTCGCCCAGAGCGAGCCAAAACATCAACCAGGCATCCATAGTGCTCAATTGAAGGTGTTATACCGTAAACCTTAGTCATACGTCCAAAGAATCGCCACGCTTCACTTACCAGAGTTCTGTGATTGCATGCGGAGAGAACTCCCACAAGCGTTACGGCATTTGGTTTAGGGCCCCATTCTTCCATCTCTGAAAATAACGCAAGTCCCATCTCATGCTCTCCATTCACAGCCAAACCCAGGATCATAGCACTCCAAGTCATTACATCTTTATGTGGCATCTTTCTAAATATTTCAACTGCATCTTTTATGCACCCACATCGAGTGTAGAAATCAATCAACCCAGTTCCTATCTTGAGATCATTCTCAAAACCATTATCATTTAAATAACAATGAACCCATTTCCCTTCTTCAAGAGCTCCTATTGCTGCACAAGCATTAAGAACACTGACCAAAAGAGACCCTTTAAACATCACGTTACCGCAACTCTTGAACTCTCGAAACAATCCAATTGCTTCATTGAAACAACCATTCGAAACATACCCAGAAATCATTGCACTACAAGAAACTTCATTTCTCTCCGGCATTGCATCAAACACATCACGCGCTTCACTGGCCAGTTCATTCCCGAAGTACCCACTAATCAAACTAGTCCAACAAACGACGTTCTTATCTAAACATTCATCAAAAACTTGACGAGCAAGTCTCGTTGCTCCACAGTTGGAATACATACTGATAGTGGAGCTAATCACGTAAACATCATTACTATGCCCGAACTTGAGAATTTGACTTCGTATTTGACCAAGCCAAGACAATGAAACGCAACATTTAACCAAACTCGTAAAGGTGCGAGCATTTGGCTCGATGCTCTCACGACGCATATGGGCAAAAAGTGAAAAACCATTTTCAAATTGCGAATTTTGACTGAAACCCATGATCATGGTATTGAAGTGGAAAGCTTTGGGGCTCTTGATTTGATGGAAAACACTTCGCGCGTACTTTAAGTCTCCATGTTGAGAAAGAGAACAGAAGGCTAAAACTTTGCCGGTTACGAAGGTGAAAGCAGCCAAATTACTGGTGATTGCTTGCGCATGGATTTGCTTTAGCTGCTTCAAGGTTTTGCAATCTTCTATAAGCGCAAGAATCGGAGGATTTGAGAGAATTCGGGTCATGGAGAAGGTCGTCGACGAATGAAAGCATCCAATCTTTCTATACGATTTGCAAATTGTGCATATGATGACGAAACGTGAATATCTAGTGCTTAAATCTCTAACGAGTAAACACAGATGCCAAATTATCCAATATTTCTACATGCAATAGATCTCGACTTCAAATTGTTGATGAATGAGATGGTCACTGTATTATAGAACAAAATGAATTCCGACATTCTTACATCATAAGAATGGCAAATGCTGATGATAGTTGTAAATGACAGGTAGTCTGAATTAAGAAGAATGTTAAATGGCGGTCTAAAGAATTACTGGCACACAAGCCCCTCGTGGATTTGCGTGCAAAACCTATCTGGCCCAGTAATAAAACACAGAGTAAGAACTGCTAATGCCAAAGCTTCATGCAGAAACCAGCTGGGACAACAGATAACCTCCTGCTTGAAATACATTCTGAAAAAGTGTCCACAAGCTGCTCTGCAAGAGATGCTGGATCTTCGATAAATGTATCGACAAATGCCTTAACAACTCTTATCTCCTGTGGAGTAGCTCTCAAGCTGTACCAAGTAAGGAACTTTTGCCTAAAATTCTTTTCAATGTGTCCCTCACATTCTAACCATCTGACTACCTTCACGTAATACTCGAAATCTCTATCCGACGCTGTGCATTCCTCATCTCGACTTTCACCATTTCTCTTATTTGATGTGCTGCCATCTTGTGGCCCCTCCCCCTTCGATGTCCCAATCAATAGATCCCTGTTGCTGGATTTGGATCTTGCAGTTCTTCCTTGCACGTCCTTGAGTATTTCCAACTTGCAGGGGGTGATAGGCAAGCTAGCATCTAAATTACCCACAAATGGAACACATTCCATGCCTGTACGAATAGGGATATCCAACCCTTTATCAGTTCTCATATCCTCCATAATTTGGACCTCAGATGAATGCTTGCTATCAACCTTCTGCACAGTGGGCTTCGAGCCACTTATTCGCACAGCATGTTCACCGTCTGACAATGGGACTGCATCTGCCTGGGTCCCTTCTTCACCCATGAAAGCACTGTTTATAGTGCCATTTGACATATTAGCAGATATGACTTTATCACCGTCCTTAGAATAACCGTGATATTTGTCTGCCCGATTGACAATCTGCTCACTGCATGGTGTATTGTGATTAGTTTCATCTTCCACAGAAGAGGGGTTAGATAGGCTACTACAATTGGTTGCTGGGCTGTGACTTCTTTCTACCACTGAGCAGCTCGGTGCTTCTTCCAGAGGACTAGTTGAGAAATGAACTTCAACCATTCCAAGTTCGGTTGAATCATTGAATGAACGAATTTTAAAACGGTACTCCGTACCAGGAGACAGACCAGTGACAATAAACCTTTTATTTGGAAGAAGTATTGTGCAGGTTGGTTCTAATGGATAATCCTGATCAGAAGCCCGACAATGCCACAAGTTGTAACCAACAATTGTATCAAACAAACAACCTTCTGAACCCAAAACCACAGCAAGAGAAGTTGCCGAGACGTCTTCAAATCTGATTGCAGTTGGAGAAATTGATTTTGAATCTGAAAATTCATAAAAATCAAATAAGAAAGAAGCTATGTGGTAGTCCTCCAAGTTAATCAACTGATAAACCAATATGCAGACCATATCTGTTAGCAAAAACCTAAAGAATTTCCATCACTCACAGCATAACAACCATACGCCTCAAAAGCAAAATGAAAAGTCAGGAAATTCAGCTGTCCTTAACTTAATAAAACTAAATCAAACTTGTGCGACATCAAAAAAATGCCATAACTCTATTCGTTAAATATGGTCAATAGGCATGCTGAAAGTGCAGAAGAATTATTACCTTTAATCCTAGGATCAGGCAGTGGAAGCAAAATATTACTGGAAAGTATTTTCTCTAGGGACTCTAAAGCATAAGCACAAAGTTTTTGAACCTCCGGTCCCGAAGAAAGCCTATTCACAATGCCTCGTCCCATCTTAACTGGAATGCCAGTTAGGGGACCCACCTCAGCTTCAAGCTTCTTCACAGTTTCATTCACAATCTCATGGAGCTTCTTATACATTAAAGTTCCATTCAGAAGCTTTTGGCTCAGGGACACGCGATAGCATAGTATGTCCACGCGTCTAGTGTCCTTTGCCATTATCAGCTGTTTTCTCCAGCATCTGCATTCATTTAAGTAACATTTAAGTGACAAGTAACAGTTAACTAACATTTATGTTTAGTTTTCAAAGAAAACAAATATCTGGACATCAGATATAAAAATAGAAGAATTTGTAACAAATGAATCCTATATTAAACAACATTAGCTAACAAATCACCTGGGATAGAGTTTTGCTAATTAACACCTTATATATTCTGAAATTATAACAAGCTAATCCTATATCCTGGTATCTGGAAATTTGTTTAAAAATTTGCAGAGCTTTACAAATGGAACTGTGCAAGTTAATCATGACTGCCGGATCCGGCTCCTCTGCTCTCCAAAAGTCTTAACTTTTCACATTTAACCGATGCACAAGATTAGAGAGATAACAACAAGTACCAAAGCCAAACCCCTTCCTACCAATCTCTTCTCCATGCTAGCTGAGCTACTCACAAATCACAACAATGAAGAGTTGAGGCACTTTTATGTCAATGGCTTTATACCATATGGACAAAAGAGCAATTTAGAAAAACTTCATCAAAGAATAAGAAAATATGCAAACTATAGATAATTAGGCGTAGCAAGAAGGACAGACACATGCAAACAAATAGGTAAAAGAATATTTACCCAAGCAAGTCATTCACTTTTCCACAGGCTATGCAGCGGAAGCTCCCATCAAGTTTCCCGTGACATCCATCTTTACCAATGCCAGAATTTTCATGTTTGAAGGCACATTCAAGATGGCAGGACATGCCACAGGCAATGCCTTGAAATGGAGGCTCTGAACTGCAAATTAACCACAGACTAGGATCCTTGTTGTCATCATATTGATAACAGATGCAACACGAGCACCTTTTGCAAAATACATCATCTTGTCTTAACGTAGCTCTGCAGGCTGAGTTTTTGCAGTATACAGTGTTACTTAACTCACCGCCACTGTTGGTAGATAACTGATAGTTTACTTCAACCGGCAATCGTGATGGGTTGTCGGCCTTAATCTTACATGTGATAAGTCTCGAAAAGAATTCACAAAATTAATTTGTAAAACTCCAAAAGTT
>JAOQMM010000008.1:997064-1008656 GCA_027563515.1 Erythroxylum platyclados | reverse complement strand
CTTCAACCGGCAATCGTGATGGGTTGTCGGCCTTTCTTTGCCTTTTCAAAGCTCGCTGGGCAAGTGCAGGTGAAGATTCTTTGTCAGCATTTGTTGCAGCCCCAGATTCCCCTGATTTCTTCTCAGAAACAATTTTTAAGAGGTGTTCTATTATTTTCAACTTTGTCAAACCTGTATATTTTCTTTCTTTTCCCATCTCTGCACAGAGGATCTGCAAAATCTCCTGGCGGCTCCATGACTGTAGCATTTCAGGGGTACCTGACCACTCTGATAATTGGTATACAAGTTCTCTTTTCTCATCCATGCTTAACTTACTGCATTTTGATGGATCAAGTGCACCTCCTAAGGCCAACAAAGAGGAAACGTAAGTCAACCAATAGACCATACAAAAGCCAGGATGTCAAAGAAAAAAAAGAAAAGAATTTTTGAGTGAATGAGAATCCATTTATCGAAGACTACATTCTAAGCAAAAACACGAAAGCAGCTAAATATATGCCAAGAAAGAAGTCAACTTATCTCTGCTTTCACACAGATAAAAGCCCCTGTCAAAAGCATGGTCTTAGTTTCTTATCATTCATTTATTTAAAAAATAACTACAACGAAAAACAAGTTGAACCAGAAAAGTACACAGCGTTGACTTGCATTAACAAAGATGTTCCAACTACATCACATAATATAGATTTTAGCAAAGTGACCCGATCTAATGGGTTAAAGGGTCACTAATCGTGTGAAAAAAAAACAGTAATCCTCAAGATTCGCAAGAAACTTGGTTTGACTTTGATATGCCTCCTCCCAATCCTTTCACTGCCACCATAACCGAAAGATAAAATTCCCTTTTCATAGCATGAGCTTGCTTGTTCCATTGCAAGATTACCAAATCCATGTAATGCAGGGATAAAATATTGTATAAAGGACACCTACTTTCCAAAGAGACAAAATGCAGCTAACCAATCTCAGCTATTCACCCACCATAATAGGCTCTACTCTACATGTTAGCAAGAGATTGCTGAATTTAAATCCTATCACTATCCAAAAATCAACAACCAAAGATCTGCAAATCTCTTCACATCCAAATAACCATACAAATAATTGTTATAAACGCCAAAAAGAACTTCAAACAACGAACAAAAATTAAATCAATTTCTGCTACAAAGCCCAGATGCAATAAAAGATTTCACCTTTACTAGCCAGAACCTGCATAATGAGTCTCAAAGCTCCGAAAAGCACCGAAAGAATTGAATCAAAGAAACAAATCAAAAGCTGAACGCTAAACAAAATAACTCACCCCCAAAAGACAAATCCATAGCAGAACAACAACCCACTATGCACACCACATTATCACCAACACTCAGCCTGCAAAAAGATACAAAATTCTCACTACACACCACGCAGAAACAAAAACAGAAACAGAAAAAAAAGGGTGAACAAACGAAACCCAGAAACAGAACAGCAAAAAAAGAGGACACGCAGGGTGAGAGAGAGTGCGCGTGAAGGAGAAGAAACGTGGAAAAGGGTGCTTGAAATTCTACCACAACAAGCGAATCCACGACTCAAAAGACGGGGTTCGCTTCTCTATTCTCTCAAATGAATGATGATGGATAAAATAGATGATAGATATACATCAAATTCGTATATGTAAAGGTTGAGTTTTGATTGCGTGTGCGAGTGAGTGTGTGGGCTGATGGGTCCTCTTGCTTTTGTTTTCAGGATCCGAAGGTGTAGTGAAAGGAGAGATTCGAGGAGGGCTAGTACTAATATTGTTGTGTGGGTTCGCTAGGGCCAAGTACATAAAAGAAAATACCTAAATACACTAAAAAAACAAAGAAAAAAAGAGAAGAGGGACTGAAGAGAAAGAGAGAGAGGAAGAAGATGAAGAAGAAAATAAATAGTACCATGTACAAAGCGGCTTGCCTGCATGTCTTCTTTTACTTTTCTACCCTCCCCCATCTGCCCTTATATCTATGTCCATTAGTAATAATATAATCCTAAATACTTTGTTATTTTATTCTACAGTCTCTCAAGCTTTCAAATAATAAATAATTAATGCCTAATCTAAATTTGACATTAACATAATGAATTATTGGCATAAGTTACACACCAAAAGTTTAAAATATATATATACTATTAACTCCCTTCCTTTTAGATTGTGATCTAAACTAATAAGATATTCACTTTGGATCTTCAATCTCAAATTATAATAAGAATTAATTTAATAATAAAAATTAATTTTTTCTTAAATGCACATCAAATAAGAAATGGGTATCTTTACTTGTTAATTATAGTTTTAAACCATGATTAAAAAATAAAACCAACTCAAGTAGTTTAAGTGTGAAAAATTTTGAGTCAATCAACTTTTCAATTCGTTTTTTATTTTTGGTTATAAATTAAAATAAATAAATTAATTTTTATTTAATATTCTCTTTTTTTAATTAAACTTTAAATTAAAAACAATCTTCTCCAGGTTTATTCAATTTTAGACCAGTTGAACCTTTTAAATCTTAAATCTTAAATCTTTTATCTTATCGGTTTAACTTCTGGTACAATTTTTAAAATATTATTTTTAACAAAAAATATTAAAGAATTATCTTTCTATGTTTGCAAAAGAAATAATATTTTTTTCTTCTAATTTTACGCTCATAAAGAAAGTATTCATTCATTCCCCAATCCCTATGCCAATTTAGAACAATTAAAGCAAATATTAAGTGATTTAAAAAAAATGATAATATTAGTGGGTGTTATATATGCGAATTGAGAAAGGAAGGTTCCCTCTTGTTTGACTTATCGTAGTGATAAATAAGTAGAGTAGAGTACCCTGAGCCTGAAGAGTGAACAGTGAAGAGTGGTGGAGGGGAAAGGGAAGAGTGAAACATGGGACAATCGTACTAGTGGAAGCGATAGGCCAATTTGGCCTATCAACTATTTTCTGCTGCGCCAGATCTGTCTATTTTGCGTTGGGAAATCAGCTGTATTTGTTGTACTCCTCGTCCCTACCTATTCCATGTTGCGTCCAATTTTGCGCTTTCAACCATTTTTTTTTTAATTAAGTAATTGAATCTGTATTTTCTCAAATATGGCCAAACACAAAATAGCCAAAATTACCTTTTTCTAATTTCACACTTACTTTTTGTTCCTTTATTTCTTGTTAATGATCAACTATTCAACACAAAAATTTCTGAAATCTCAATGTTTCACTCTTGAGAGTATTTGTCGGACAATTGGTGTTAGAAACTTATGTCCAATTTATTTTTCTCATATGATTAAAGATGTATTTGTTACTATATTCTTAGTTTTTTTCTGATTTTAACTTATATTTTTACCAAATAAAAGAAAATTTTAATGTAAATAATAATAAGCAGAAAATTATTAGTCTCTTTAACAAATAATAATTTGTTATTTCAAAAACTAGATTGGAAGTTAAACCGGTATAACATAAGGTTTAAGATTTAATTGGTATTAGACTATCATAAAATCGGTTTAAGATTGAATAATTTGAAATAAGATTAAAGTAGACTATTATTAATTTAAAGTTTAATTGAAAAGAGAGACTGTTAAATAAAAATTAATTAACTAATTTAGTTTATAAAATTGATTAATTTACGAAAATCAATCGATTAATTAATAAAATGATTAATTTTTAAAAATAAGAGTTATTAAAGTAAATAAAACAGAAAAATTAACCAATTCAATTTTTTACAGTTGAACCATCCGAAATTTTAGGTCTCACATGTCTATCATTTCACCACCAAGGCATATTGGAAGTGAATCGTATTCCACGAATATGATATCTATCTAGTGTGATGTATGGAATATATGACAAAGGTAAAGTCTTGGAGTCTTTCTAATGATCAGTTATGTCATATAGGCTTGAGTCGGACATCCAATTGTTTCGATTTGAATTATCCGAAAGATATCTTATATATATAATTATATCAAAAAATGTACAATCAAACTCATTTCTCAATTCAACAGAAGCCTAAACAAGTGAAAAGAATAGAGTCTCAAATAAAGAGATATATATATAAAAAAACAGACATTTTATTTTGCATCTATAAAAATAAATAATTATTATAATTAAAACTTTAAGAGAAGTTCAGTCGGTATAATTTATTTTTATGTATCTACTAGTTATGGGTTATTTCTTATCTTGATAAATTGAAAAATAACAAATTATTTTAATAAGTTAAAAAAACAAGCTTAGCTTATAAATATTATTAAAATGAAACATATCACTTGACTCCAATAGTTAATAATAACTCTTCCACACAATCACGTTTTATCTAACAGAAAGTTAGCAAGCACGAGTAAACCTTTGTTTAGTGATTAGAATCGTACATGAGTGTACCAGAAACTGATATCTCATTGTATTTAATTCACGTACGATCTGAAACAAATTGAAGAGACGACTCTTCTAAACCAGCTTAACCAGGATTCAAGGTTGAGGCTTTTGTTGTCAAGGTAAAAGCATTAGAGAGGAGAAAGATAGTGGCATAGACTATAGAAGAAAAGGACTTGAACTTGATGGGGCCGAAAGGTTGCTTTTGCCTTTATGGAGAGTTGTATATTCTAGTATATATATTTTTTCTGTTGTACCAATGAGACCAAGTATTTAAGGGGTGGTTGGGTAAAATCTAAACCACTGTTACTACTCAAGGGCGCAGTAACAGCGCCTGACGTAGGAGAACTCTAAATGGTAGGGTCTAAATACGTACTCGCTGTTTATAATTGTTCCGTAACGCAATAAATCATATGACTTATTTAAAATTATAAACTGTTTCATATTTGGTATAATAATAATAATAATAATAATAGTAATAATAATAATAACGACAACTCTTATCATAAGAAAAATTATTAATTTCGCTTTTTCAGCGAGCTTACTTTTTAATACTTATAATTTCTTTTGTTTTATTGGATTTATTCATTAACATGCATGAGAGTTCCCCTCCTGATGTTAAGTGATACGTTTGATTGAACGTAAAATTTTTTATGAAATTGAATTATTTATAATGAGATGGAATGAAAATAGATATAATATAAAAAAATTGTTATTTGAGAGAGATGGAAGGGTTCATAATGTAATGTAATAAAATGTTGTTTAGAAGAAGGATATAATGAAATGTAATATATATTATGTATAATAATAATGAATGACTATTCTACCTTTGATATGATAAAACATATGTTAATAGATCAAAATATATATTGATAGGTATAATTAGTATTATAAAAAAATTTGAGAATATATTAGGTAGTATATATTTATTATTTTATATCTTATCCTAAATCTCTAAATCAGAAATTACTCATTTTTACTGTTTATAATAAAATATGATGTAATATAAAACCTTCTTATTTTATTATATTTTATTTCATTTAATTATAAACTTCCTTTTTAAATGATAGAATAATATTACATTCCATTCTATTATTAACCGCAATATCAAACATAGCTTTAGTGATGCCCAGTAAACTATTACGACCTACAAGCATAAAAAAGAGGCGCGTACATGCACGTATGGATATAATATGAAAGTCTTCTCATTCATCCAATATGGAGTGCCTTCCACTCTCATCCGTATACGAAAAAAAATTAATATTTTATTGCAATTAAAACTTATGGAATCTCCTCTAATAATTACGTAATCTATGGAGGCTTTCCCTAGTTATTATATTTCCAACTTGGAACTGCCTAGTTATTATATTTACAGCTTGGAAATTAATAATTATAAAACTATTCAGTATTCACTCTCTTTATTCTTTTAATGTTTAAAAGTACAATAAATAAATCAAAACTATATTTATGACCACAAAATTAATAATATAGATAAACCAATACTATTGAGTACTGAGTACGGATAATTGTATAACACGTGACATATTAAAAACTACATAGAGGTCAATTATATGAGTAATAATTTTAGTTTAATAAAGCATTGTTTTGCGCTGTTTAATCTTTTTCATGTATTCCTTATTTATTAAATCTTGCAATGTAGCCAGGTGGTTCGGTGTGGCCATGGTATAACTTACTGATGACCTACGGTTCGGTTGGCGTTGAAGTGGTCCCTCTGTTCCTTTTGCACAATAATGTTAATAATAAATAATGTAAATGCATATATTAAACATATGTTCTGGCATTCTGCATTTCGAAAAATAAAAAATATAATAATAAAGAATTTATGTAAATAACGCAATACGTCACATCGGTGTTCTTGATTGCGGCACGTCTTTCTTCGAATTCTAAAGATTAATAAGCGTCTTTGAAAACATGGTAAGAGCTTCTCATTAGCCCCTCCTCCTTACACAACGACCATTACTTCCAATAATTAATTAAAATAATTAAATAGGACGTGGTGTACATATTCTATAGGAATATATTTTAATTAAAATGATTAAATAAATGAATCAATTATACAATATATAATACGTGACTCTACCAATTATCTCTTTCACTACTTGCTAATAAATGGGTCTTTTCATACCAAATATTGGACATGAAAAATGAATTATTGCTTTATGATTATGCTAGAGAGATGCCTAATTGGTCTTTGTACATAGATGTGAGAACAAAGCAGTGCTAAGGTGACATGATTTACACCCACCTCCTATAACAATTGGTGGATGGATATGTACGTGGGAGACATTGATTGGACCGTAGCAGATTTGGTGAGGCTTTTTTAAATTGAATAAAATGATGATACGGTAGAGAAAGTGACATATGCCTAACGAGCCACAAAGGGATTAGTTGAGATAAAGGGGTTAATGTAATTGGACGCCGACATAATAAAATTTGCCTATAAAAGCCTATACACATCAAAGAAATTTATGGGTTCTTCTTGGTAGATAAAACAAAATATATTTTGCTGCTTTTTCAATGCTTGTTTTGGGAAGGACATCCACCAGCACCCCACTTGGATTCCAAACATGGTCTGATTAGAAGTTTCATCTTTTGATCCGACGGTCAATACACTAATAAATTATGTCTAATTAGTCAACTCAGAGAGACTAAACTTTGGAATAATTGATAAAGTTGTTCATTTATAACTATAAAGTTATAGATTTAAGTCATAGTTTTTTTTGTAAAAATATACAGAAAAAATTACTTACATTATAATTTTTTCCAAACTCTTACAAAACAGAAAGTCTTGTGCACTGAGTATGTTAACTTTTTTAATTAACCAAGGGCAGACTAGGGCTTATGGTTCACATAATGTAAAAAAAAATATGTATAAAATGTGATTCCATAAATTCAGAAATAGTAATTAATTTAAATTTAAATCCAATTAGATTTTAAAAAAAAATTAAGTTTTAATTTTATCAAGTTTGATAGTTTAAACTTAAAATTTTTTGTTAAATTCAAGACTAATCAATTAAACTTTGTTCTAATTAAATTGTACACGAAATACATGACATAATGTTTAATTTACTTTTTAAATACGAATATTATTACTAGAAATTTGACCAGCAACCTGTTTACGTAACAATGTGAACGTGTAAACTTGACTTTACGTATTTTATATGACTTGAATGTGCATCACATATATTATCATTATTATGATTTTAATATAATTTGGTCAACTCCATTTTATAGATAAAAATTGACAGAGGTTAATACATAGTGTAGTCATGTCCGGTATGGGAATTTGAGGCCAGCATGCAAAAGAACCAAACTCCAAAAAGCATACGACATTGGCCAAGAAAATCCTAGATCCAAGTAGTAGTTATCGAGACTTCAATGCTCACGAGGAGAAAGAGATTGGAAGCAGAAAGTAGGCATGGAGTCATTAACATTATTTTCAAAGTTTAAGGAGTGGTTGGAGAAGAAAAGATGAGAATGGTTGAAATTTGGTTGCTTAGAAAACTTTATATTTGTACTAATCGGTGTTATTGATAAGCTTGAGAGAGACTCAAATAATTGCATCTTATAACGATCCAACGAAATTGGATATGGGGCGGCAAATACGTCCAAGCCCCACCACCCGCCGACCCCATATCATATGAACAACACATCACAATTCACAACAAAGACGACACACGTTCAAAGACAACTGAAGCCTCGCATGAGTGAGCTTTCACCCATTCTATCTAAGCTCTAAGGTCTTAAAGAGAGTCAGGTACGAACAGTCCCATTGTGCCTTATAGGCTTTCATTCATTACATTGCTCATTGGACTAATTTATGTTGGATTGAAGAGGTCTTGTTTGCTTCACTTCTAAGCCAGACCGAACTCAAATCATGGAAGACGCACGAGAATAATTGAAATCACGAGTAAAGGATTTTATGAGATTCTGCAACTGATTAAATGAACCACGCCTTAAGGAACAAAATTGAAATTGACCAATTATTGTAGTTTGGAATCTATAATCAATCACATCCAAGTAGAGCCAAAATAAAATAACCAGTCTTTCTTGTCAAGGCTCGGTTTTACGTCTGAAGCTTCTTGTTGAAATCTGGTCCAAAAATATCTTGTCTCCAACGCCAAGGGTCCAAGTGGTTCACCCAACTCTTCGTAGGTATGGAATCGGAATCGATCAAGAAACTCTCCTCGAACCTTCGTCTTCTCGTCGAATTCACATGTTTAACTGAAAAATTATGTTATAAAAAAATTAAAAATACACATATCTCCTAAATTGAACTAAAGCCACTGTTGATTTAACTTGGGTCGTACAAATAGTGTCCGTTTCGATAATTGTTATTATGGCTGCGCCGACAAACCAAAAACAATGAGTCAATGACGTGCTGTGAGTGGTCCTTTCTGAGCTATAACAATAATGACACTGAAAATCATTGTACTATTCCTTTTATCCTTCATAGAAAATTGCCCAATAGGCAACAAGTATGAAAACCCATTTCCACATGATGTTTGGATTAGCAATTCTCGTGACATGTTTAGTGGTTAATAATGGTATCAGATGATCAGAAATGATAATTTCCCTCTTTGCTAGATAGATAGCCATAGCCTACCGTTTTCTCAAGTGTTATGTCTAATTATTGAACTGACCTTTAGCTTGCTTTCTTCCCAGGCAAGCCAAGGCAAGGACTACGAGTAAGGATTGAGTGGTATACACATAAGTCATGTACGAAATGATTCACTCCTAGCTACTTCCAACTTTATACTTGTGGCCAGCCTCAAAAAGAACAAACCAACGAAGGCCACGGGGGCTTTTTTGAAGTTAGCTCTTGACCTCTTGTGGCATGAGACACGTTGTTACAACCGTTCGCCGTTATTCAGCAATTTTTTGACCACCAAATAGTGCATCCAACGAGAAACTATGATCCTGTGTAACAATCAATACATTAGCTGTTAGCTAGAATCAGCTAATAGTTAATTATATTAGCTAATTTGACTAGTAAATAATATTAGTTGTTTATTAAAGATGTTTGATAAAATTAGTTATTTAGTATTAATAGTTTAAGTGTAAAATGACTTTAAAAAAGAATTTATAAGGTCATAATTAGATATTTATTACAAAAATTAAGTTTTTAATTCTAATAAAAAATATAGAACAATCTTAAAAATTTTGTCACCGTATAATATTTTTTACTTTATAACTAGAAAATTTATTTTATTAGTAAAAAAAATACTCCAATTTTTGTAACTAAAAAACTTACTTCATTGTAAAAAATTTTCATTTTGGATTAATGGTTTATTCTTATTCAACTTAATTGCAAAAATTAATTTAACTTGTTGATAACATATTTATTAACTTTAAACCTCTTTTATATCTTACTTTTATATGTATAATCTAAAGGAATTGTTTCATATCTCTCCTTTTGTAATTCTAGCAGTAAATACATACCATCCACGAATAGTCTACATTTGGCAAAGTAGAGTATGTATGTATGTCGATGAAGAAGTGAACCTTTGGTTAAAAGAATTCGTATTTCGAGGTAGATTGCTCCTAACACCAACTTGCACACTTTTTCTCAATAGTTAGCTAGGTCCATAGAGTGAGTGATGGGGGATGCCAATAAGCTCTTCCGCGAGCCTATATTTATATATTAAATATATTTTTAACGGTTCGATTTATGAGTCAAATTTAAGCTTAAGTTAATATAAAACTTAATTAATTTAAATAAAACAACGTGGGTCAATTTATGGGTCAAATTTAAGCTTAAGTTAATATAAAATTTAACTAATTTAAATAAAACAACGTTGTTTTATTTAAAGGAATTAAATCTTAGGTAAGCTTAAATCTAGACAATTCAGACTCGAACTCAATTAAAAAAATTATTTTACACTTTAATTTTTAAAAAATATTTTAAAAAATTTGCAAAGCTAGCCAATTTCCATCCCTATCATTGATTATCTGATTTCAAGATTAACATTCCATAATTAGGATTATTGTATGTTCATTTTGGGTGTTTCCTTTAAAGGTTTACAAAATATTTTTATATATTTGACTTCGATGAAGTTAGTAAAAAATTAGAAATGAAAAAACTAATATTTTAGTAAAATAAAATAAGTAGGTAAAAGATAACTTTATTTTCACAGTAGCGGCTGAAATATTTAAAAATTCTTGATTTATTGACTTTTATTGACTTTGAATTTTTAGTACCTTACAAGTTCAAAGGTTCTTCACTTCTTCTAATTTAGGATCCAAATCAACCTTGCCAAATATCTGAACAGGATAAAAGCGGTAGTTGAATTAGCAGGAGACCCGAAAACCAACTATTTCCATGTGATATATCAGCTGTTTCCACTAAGCTGTGTATCGGTTGCAATCTATAAAACATAACTATGGGGCTCATGCATGTCTACCACCCCTTCTCATAATTCCAGAAACATGATCTGATGTCCTTTATACTGTGCCGAGATTTGACTGCCTAAAGAAAAAAGTGTAATGAATTAAAGAAGAAGCATCACTAGGCATCAATGTCATGCACAAAAAAGGTAGAATATGTGACCAAGAAATTCAACCCGGTAGCCATTAGTGTGCAAGGAATCTATAAACACAAATTGTGTATAAAGTTGTGGATAGCCACTTTTGCTCTTTTCTATTTTGTTTCACTGAAAGATCACAAAGCAAGCATTGTCACTCCAGTGTAAAACACGTCACCTTTGGGGAACCAAAAAAAAGAAAACAATGGAAGAAGAAATGTGAATCCTTCAAAGCCTTATTGACTAAGCAGCGTCTTTTAATTACTATTACATCAACCAATCATTTTAATTCCACATTCCAAGAAATTCTAATACGGCTTGCACAGAATATTTTAATAAAGCTACTGCCTCGTGAGTTTAGCCCCTTTCTGCTTTCTATGTACGTGAGGCTTCGGATATAAGCAATCACCCTGTGGGGTTACTTTAATTAAGGCTCTAATAGGCAATTCCAATAGTTGTTAACTTATTTTATTAGTCTTAATTGATAGCGGATTATATCAGTTGATTTGATGAATGTTTGATAAAATTAATTGTTTATGTATAAAATAATTTATAAGAACATGACTTAAAAAATAGATTTATAAGGACATGAGTATTATATTTTAATACTTCTTTTAATATTTTCATAAGAATTTAAATTTTAGATATTTAATTTTACAAGAATTAAGTTTATAAATCTATTAAAAATATAGAACATATAACAATAACAACAAC
>JAOQMM010000008.1:952078-972622 GCA_027563515.1 Erythroxylum platyclados | reverse complement strand
AATTGAATTAATAGTGAAAACATGTGAGTTGATTAATTATTATACCTTACCATTGTATTGTAGCATATAATTTAATTCAAGGAGCAATAATGCCCTACCATGTGAGCTGCGATCTCTATGCCAATAATGCAATGTTTTCCTTTTTTTTTTCCATAAAAGTGAAATTTGTGGTGCTAAATAAATTATTATACTTATGGGATAATTTCAAAAATTACCTTATTTGAATATATTATTTAATGAATGCATCACTTGAAATTAAGTGATAAATTCAATTTAATTAATTTCTACAAATTTGAATGTTTGTTTACTCTCATTAATAATACAATATTACTTTAATATAATCTAAGGCTGAAATATAATAGACCCTTTAATAACTTGACAAAATTTTATTTAAATTTTATATTTTGAAAAATATATGATATTGTTTATTACATTTCGTCAATCTTTCATAAATTTATAAATTTAAAAATATTATATTAAATTTAAAATTTAAATATTATTTGTATTAAAAATAATAACTAATATATATAACAAGAAGAATTATATGATAGCAAAATAATACTAAGATTGTGTTTGGTTCACTTGGGTGAATGATGATAAGAATTATAATGAATATAGTGAAAAATAGAAATTGATAGGGTTTTCATTATTCACTATATTCGAGATATTGAGTATTACTTTAAAAGAAAATATAAAAATACTTTTCATCCAATTATAATATATTATCATCTATATTTTTTTATTCTTTATTCATTCATCTTTTCTCGTGCTAATTAACCAAGCACTCCCATATATATATATATATATATATATAGATATGATAATTTTTAAAACATAAGTGTTAAAATAAAAAAAATGCCAAACGATGGTTTTTCTAAAATTTAACTCACAATGCAACAAATTTAATATTTAAATTCAAGCATATATGTTTCATAAGAGTACAACTTTGTAGAATCTTTCGATTCGGATTTTGGACCGAAACTCTAAATCTAATCTTAAATCAAGACCTAATCTGAAGTTGAATAAATCTGAATATAATCCCTTTCAAGCAAAACAAACAAAACATCGTTTCACGTTAAAAGGACAAGCCGAAGGCCCAAAGATGTTGGGTATGAGTGGGAATTCCAAGAGCATACTCTATTTTTAATTTTATACCGAAGTTTGACTTTTAGGTGAAGGGCGATTCAGAAGAAGCCTAAGGTAAGTTTCACAATTCATTGGTCAGTGGAAAGATATTCAACCATAAACGTAAGAGAGATTCCCCATCTCACACAAGACAAAACTCTTTTCTAACTATACTGTTCTGAAGAAGACTAGGATAAAGCGGAAGATTCCAATCTACATGTAAGACAATACCCCTTTTCTAATCTACTTACACTCTACTACGCACCCCCATTACTTTATTCACCTTTCTCTAAGTTTTTCAACCTTACCTTTTAACTCTTTCCTTCAAATAATCTCACACCCATTTCTTTCTGATATGTGTGAAATCGTCCACAAAATCAAAACATGGTGGATCCCATAACTCGATCCTCTAGATCGAATCCAAATTTACTGAGTTTCGGACAAGATCCGAGTTAAAATGAAAGAAACATCGCTAATCTGATAATCATTCCTCTTGTTGTCAACCCACGTGATTTCTCATGGTCAGATAAGGAGATCGAAATTTCTATGGACCATCAACGAGATGGACCACTTATTACTCTTCACCGGCTCACGTGATTCCGGTGGCCTACCTTTGGACCCTCTGAAACTCCTTATGAATGCCAACTCCTTAATGCTGTCAATGCTAAAGTTTGTTGGTTCAACACACATCTTGGACTTGGGGTGGGAGAGTCTTGTCATGGGCTCATACCATTTTGGCACCCAACAGTTAACTCAGCTAAGCCCGAACCTTTAATGGCATGGACCAAAACGTGGCTGCTGACTAGAGTGTAGAGTATTGTGCCCTTTAAATCTTGGAATATAGACCACAGTCGGCTACTTGTTTTTATAATAATAGAATTTGTATTTATAATTCTAAATAAATTATTAAATAAAACGATAATCTAAAATTGAGCACAATAGAAAATGGAATATCGCTGCACTCACAGCTGTCGTTGACAATTAAGTCGGCCTTTAAAATCCGCAATTTGTATGGGAACGGTAAAAATAAAATATGGTATAAGAAGATCGGTAGTCGTTGGAAAGTGAATGTAATGAACGGAAGGTCACGCCATCAGCTGATTACGTTATGCTGCGATAAAGCATGAGATTTGTTTATAAATACATATATATAATTCTACTTATAAAATTCGAAATTAAATTCAACTTATTTAAGAGATTTTTTCTACGGAAACAGTCAAACCACGACGTCTATATAAAAGAAAGATAAAAAGGGTAAGCGTAAAATTTCTAAAGATTACATTATACATAAGAAATGCTTAACCGTGGAATGAGTTAACTTTGCCGACAATAAAGCATGATATAACTATCGAATTGACTATCCGGGGATAGAATATACTTAAATCTTAATATCGATTGAAATTATGGTTGAGCTTTGAAAATATCCACTACAAGATAAAAGTGAGCTTTGAAAATATTATAATGTACAAGGTTTTCGTTTTACGAAAATCAAGAAGGGTTATTAATGTAGGTAGTTTTCTCTTAGTAATTTTTATAAATAAATTATTTTTGTGATTTTATGGATTTAATTTATATGTTAACAATTATCATATAAAAAGACAAGATAATTTAAGAAAAAAAGAAACCAGTTATTTACATAACCATCACATATTACTCAAAGCATCAAATAAATTTTATTAAATTTAAAAATAATATTTTTCTTATAACATTTAATTAAATATAAATTGTTGTGTATGGTTATTGAATTAAATATGACGTGGCTTTATATTTCATAAAGGAGACATTTTATGATGATCGACTTTATTCTAAGAATTTATTGTGGCGTTAGGTTGAAGTGAACAGATTTTCTCCACGTTTCGCAATTCAAGACCAGGCAGTAGTCCCCTAACGTTGTAACCCCACTTGAGTTGTCTTCACTCATTAGTTGCTTATTGCTCAGTATCTACTTCAATGGGTGGAGGAAGGTGGAGCCTCACTGGCCGGACCTAAATTTGGCCAAGATTTAATTGCACAACAGCACGTTCATGTTCACTTATAATAGTAAAAAGTACACCTAAAATATATAACATAATATAAATGGTTATAAGGTAGAGGCCTCATTTATTTGGGAAAAATCCAACACCTAACGTTCTTGTTCCTGAGAAATAGCAGAGTGGTGAAATGAAATTTCTTATTTGGAAATTGGAATCAAGACATCGTTAGAATAATGATGTGCTCATCTGGTAATACATAGACTCGGTGATAATGCCACTGAAATAATTCGACTTTTCAGGTGTATAAAAATTAAAATATTCTCTTCTATTATCACCAAGTTTATTAATTGAATACATTTTAAATAGCTTTCTTTACATGATTACAATTTTCGAGTATATTTGTATAAATTTTGACGAAAAAAATATTTTTGATTTAAACAACAATATTAAATAGTTTTAAAAATTAGAATCAAATTTTTCTTAAAAGTGGTTTAAATGATAAATTTATTTTTTAATAACCTTTCAATTTAAGAAATTACAAGATAATTAACATTGAGAAGGATTGTAATTTATTTTCATTTTTAAAAATAATTAATTAAAATAAAAATGCAATAAATTGTAATTATTATTTAAATTGAGTTTAATTTTGAATTATTTTTTATTAAAATTTTTATTTAAAAGTACATAATTTATAAATTATTGTAATTAATTTAAATGATAATAAATTTGAGACAAATTTCCTTTCTTTTGTATGTCATAACTTTAAAAGGGTCTTCTATAATACAGTAAACCAGATGGTCCAGTAAAAATTGTGTCGCCCCGTGCATACGTAGAGAGGAAGATTTTATGAAGAAGAAGAGCTTATTTTGTGGTTGATGATGGTTGTAAAAGAAGACTACCATTTGAGACATTTAATGAGTTGAAAACGTGGAGCAATGACGATTGAATCAAGGAGAAACCTGGCTACATTAGCTTAAGTTTGGTCTATTCAAATGGCGCTCGCTTTTGACTAAGAATTAATAAAGCTCGTCTTCTTTTCTCTAAATTATTGTAGGTTTACAGTTTCAAATTCAAAACGTGTATGCTTTCAAGTTCAAGCAGCAGTCAAGCTCAACATGGAAATGTGGTTTTGAAATGATTTTGATAGCTCGTCGGAGCATGTAGACACCGTCAAAACTCAAAAGATCGCCCACTTCGACGGCGCATTAGAGTCACGCAGTATTGTGTGGAAATCTATGTACGATGGAATACCAGTTAGATTTAAGTCGATCAACAAGAGATACAATAAGTCAAACTATGTAAGCTAAATTATAAGGCAAAAGTCAAGGGGTGTGTTCTTTTTTCCCGCATTAACTATTTGTAAAAGACTTCCTCAAATTTTTTTTGGGAAATATATTTTAATTGTTATATTAATACGTTAAGAATTGCCAATTTTATCTTATCATTGTTTCTTTCCTTCAGGGTTCGTTTGGATAGATTTAATCCATAATAAGAGATTTTTATTATTATTATCAACATCTGAAATTTATTAATCCTTTCGCATATTTTGATATTTAAACAACAAAATAATACATTTTAATATTTTAGTTGATTACGCTCATATATATTTTAAAAAGTAAATATATTTAACCAAAAAATTAGATGAATTGAACAATTATATGAGATATAAATAACAATAACAACACTTAGTATGAATCATATTTGAGGAGGTCTAATAGTATGCAACCTTATCCTTAATTAATAGAAAGACTTTTTTCAAATAACTCGTGTAAAAAAATAGAAAAAGAGATAGATGATGATAATAATAATAATAATAATACAAATATTAGTAATAGTAATAGTAATAATAATAATAATATTAATAGTAGTATTAATAATAATAGTAGTGATAGCAACAAGGCGATGGGACGGTTTTGGTTGCAGTGGTGGTAGTAGTAGTAGAAGATGATCTAAGATTGCAACTTTTGTGAAAATACAAGGTATTATTGTTGCAATTTAATTTTCTTAAGTTTCACAGGATTTTCATTGAATATTTTTTTAATAATTATGTATGGTTTTGATTTTAAGCTCAATATGTAGGAAACTAAATTATCTATATAAATTAAAGGGTAAAAGATATGAAAATTTTAATTTACATATTTTTAAAATTATTAACTAGATTAAAATTATAAAAATTATCTTACAGCATTAAAAATGTATTTTACTATATTTTTATTAAATTATTTGAGTATATGTTATGACGTGATAAAGTCTATACGATTGAAACATAATTTTAGTAACAAACTAATAAACAATCATCTTTATTATTTTAATATTATAAATGCCCTGTTTCACACTCTAACATATTGCATTAACTGTTAGCTGATTCTATCAGCGTTTAGTTAACAGCTAATTATATCAGTTGATTTGACCAATGAATAACATTAGCCGTTTATTAAAGATATTTGATAAAATTAGTTGTTTAAGTATAAAATGACTTATAAGGGCATGACTTAAAAAAAATTATAAGTTCATAATTAAATATTTAATTTTACAAAAAATAAGTTTTTAACTCTAATAAAAAACATAGAACATTCTTAAAAATTTTGTCACCGTAGCATATTTTTTATTTTGTAACCAAAAAACTTATTTTATTAGTAAAAAAATACTCCTAAATTTTGTATCTAAAAAACTTCATTGTAAAAAAATTTATCATTGTAGAGTACATACATAATTTTTAATTATACATGATTTTTAGTTTAAATTGTCTGTAATATCACTATAGCATAATTACCATAATTCAAAATTTATGAAATGTTATAGTTGTAAAGCATACCTTGTTGGGTTAATTTGTTTTTTGTTTGAAGAAAACAAAAACTTAACAAAAGGTCAATTAAGTTATTTTGGTGGGACCATCATTAAAGGCCTTGGATATGTATTTGCATTAATCATTTATTCTAACATGCACAATTTCAAAAAAAATCAAAAGATTGATATTAAGTGCATTAATTGTGGTTTGATCTGTGAAGTTTTGAAAGAATAAATGATATAATTGATTTTTTTACTTATTACTTTTTAGTTGAACATGAAAAATGCTACTTTTATGAGTTTTTCTAAAATGAAGTTATTAGAGTTAAATAAGCTAACTAATCAGCCATTCACTAAATACATTCGTCAGCTTTTTAAAATAGTCAAACAATTAATTTGTATCAATTAGCTAAAAAACAGCTGTCTGCCAAACATTCCAAAAGTGTTTTTATTATAATTTAAACTATCAAAGTGATTTTGGAATAAATGAAATCACAACAAAAATTTGTATCGTTTACTCTAAATTAAAAATTTGCTCATACAATCTTACTATTATTAAAGTGTATTTGGAATCATAGATTTAAAATAATTTATTAATTTGTAACATATTTTAAAAATTAAAATAACTCATTCAATGTGAATATAATAGCTGTTACCAAAAATTTAACTTGTAAGGCAAGCATAATGAATTTTCAATTGAACTGCGGTTGTACCACTATACGTGACGTATTTATTTATTTCCATAATATATAAAAGTATAAATACGTCTCTTTAAGAATAGATGTTGGATTGGAATTAACTTGCTTAACCCTTGATTATTTATTTCACTTACTTGTCAAGTCATGATTGCTTACTAAGAGCAACATACAATATTAAAAATTTATAGAAACCAACGATTAAACTGGTTTTATTTAATTGTAAAAATTTCGAATCTTTTAATTTTTTAGTTTAATTTTTAATTTTTTAGTTCAATTTATTTTAATAAATTTTATTGGTAAAAATTGATAAGTTTATTAATTAATTGATAATTTTCACAAATTAATAAGTTCTTATAAATTAAAATAAATAAATAATTTTTTATTTAATAATCTTATTTTAATTAAATTTAAAATTATTTAACAGATAAGAACATTATATTTAAATCATAATTTAAATTCTTTATGATGATCTATTGAAAATTTTAAACTTTAAATCTCTTTTTTGTCTGATTTTTAAAATATTCATAGGAACAAATTTCTCCTCTCGAGTTTGTAATGCTCATGTATGTAATGTAATGTTCTGTCACATGCAAAACATGCTTTGCACTTGGTATAACTGAGAAAGTGGGGCGTTTTGATAGGAACAGTCCCCAGTCCCCAGTTCCCAGAACATAATATAGAAAATGTAACAAAATAGAACAACCAAAAGACCAGAAAGCAAGCATCCTTAACCATGGTTAAAATCTAAGACAAAAAATGTACATTACGAGTTCATGTGTGGTAGGTGACTTTGACTAGTCTGGTTTGGTAGGCGTTGCCTTGCCTCCCCAGTTCCTCCAACCTTCACAAATCACAACCCCTCACCTCTTTATTAACCGTCCCTCATATTCCTTCCTACTCTCTCAGGACGCACCACCCCACCTACACCACAACAACCACCAAACACAAAAGCACCCAATTCCCTAGAGCTCTCTCGAGAGACTACCCTTTGTTGGTTTCTCTGGAAAGATCTCTGCTTTTCGTTGTTTTGTTTGTGGGTTTTTGTTGTTTGGTGGTACAAAGATGCAATCTTCTGATACTCCAATGAAAGTTTCGCCGCTTGATTTCATGTCGGCGATTATCAAGGGCAAGGTTGACCCGGCCAACGTGTCAGCTGAGTCCGGTGCTGGTGAAGTTGCCACCTTGATCTTCGAGAACAGAGAGTTTGTGATGATATTGACGACCTCGATCGCGGTTTTGATTGGATGCGTTGTGGTACTGATTTGGAGAAGGTCCAATGGACAGAAAGCTAAGGTTGTTGAGGTTCCAAAGCGGGTGGCTGCTAAAGAGCTGGACACCGAGCCTGACGATGGGAAGAAGAAAGTTACCATCTTCTTTGGTACTCAGACTGGTACTGCAGAAGGATTTGCCAAGGTTGGTTTGGTTGCTCATGTGGTTGAATGTATGCTCGCAATTCATGTCATTTCTTGCTTAACATGGTTGAATTGGGTGGCTGACTGTTTCTTTTTCTCTTGGTTTTGCTTGAATTCACAGGCTTTAGTTGAGGAGGCAAAAGCACGATATGATAAGGCTGTTTTTAAAGTTGTCGATTTGGTATGTAGGACCTTTTTATTTCATAATTCTTCCTGTTTTCCATTTAAAGATTCCATCTTTTTCTTCTCTTTTTTCTAAGCTCATTTTTATTGCTCTACTTTTTACCAATTCAAGTGTTGATTTGGGGATTGTTTTCTCTGTATCAGGATGATTATGCCGGTGATGATGATGAATACGAGGAGAAATTTAAGAAAGAATCATTGGCATTCTTTTTCTTAGCCACGTGGGTATATTCATGTGCTTCTTTTATTCTTGCCTTTTCTTGCATCTTTAACTGATGTATTTTTGGTGGTGGGCGGTGTAGGTATGGAGATGGTGAGCCAACAGATAACGCGGCGAGGTTCTATAAATGGTTTACAGAGGTAAATTTTGAATGTGCACCTAAATGTTAATTTCGATTGCTTATGGTATTGGGTTTTGCAAGCTTATCCCTTATACCAATCTGGATATAGGGAGAAGAGAAAGGGGAATGGCTTCAGAACCTTAAGTATGGAGTGTTTGGACTTGGGAACAGGCAGTATGAGCATTTTAATAAGGTATGTGATGAACTATTATGAGATAATAATTTCTCTTTTACTTTAGGAATTATTATGAAGGCCGTTTTGTTTCTTTTCAGTTTATTAGTTAGTATCTAATTTGTGTGTTTTTGAATTCAAATTCAGATTGCTAAAGTGGTGGATGATATGCTCGCTAAGCAGGGTATTCTTTTTGCTTCTCCTCTCACTCCTTTTCGGATAATCTTGCATCTTAATTTGCATGTTTTGAGTTAGTCTACACTTCAAGGCATTACTTTTCTTAAAGCAGAAAGTTGGGCTTTTCAATTTGGGGTGACCTAAAAATGAGTAACATGATTCAGTATGCAATACAGTTACTGGTGAATATTGGCACTGGACATGCATGGTAGATGATTTGCTTTTATTGATTGGTGATGCCAATCAGGCAATTTGCAATACATGCAAGAGAATGCTGATTACCTCCAATATAATCATTTGATATTTGAATATGGTACAGCCTTCAATTTGCAATGCATCCAATGATGGCTTTGCATTGTTTTCCGAGAGAAAGAAAAAAAGGTTCTTGTGATCCTCCACACATTCCTTTAGTGGATTGAACTTTTTCTTTGAAATTTTTGCTTTGTTCTGTTTTAGTAAGTGATGCATAAAGCAAAACAATAACTTTAGGCAATTCACAAGTATACCACCCAATTGACATTACTCATACAAAGAACGAACCCTTGTAACATGGCCAACATATTTGAGTACCTGAAGCTAGTACCTGTATTTATGAACACATGTATCTCGTCATAATTCAATTTGATCTGGTTTCCGTTATCAGACTTTTCTCTTTGCATCTGTAGGTGGGAAGCGCCTTGTCCCAGTTGGCCTTGGTGATGATGACCAATGTATTGAAGATGACTTTAGTGCATGGTATGTTAGCTCGGTCTCTACTCTAAATTAAGAGATCAGGCTATCTTATACAGAGATCTCAATTTCGTGTCCTTTGCTACTTGTTATTACAGGAGAGAGTCGGTGTGGCCTGAGTTGGATCAGTTACTTCTTGATGGGGGTGATGCAACAACCGTTTCTACACCCTACACTGCTGCAGTGTTGGAATATCGTGTTGTATTCTATGATCCTGAGGATGCACCTGTAGAAGACAAAACCCAGAGTAGTGCAAATGGACACACTGTCCATGATGCTCACAATCCATGCAGGTATACTATAACTGCCAACTAATTCCCTGTTGCTGTTCAGTTTTTACTTTTGTTCCTCCTCCATTGCGTATGTGATATTTGTTCTCCATGCAATCTAAAACATATATTTCTTACCATTAAGGGCAAATGTTGCTGTAAGAAAGGAGCTTCATACTCCTGCATCTGATCGCTCTTGCACCCACTTGGAGTTCGACATAGCTGGCACTGGTCTTTCGTAAGTTTTTTTCAATTATTAGGTTCACATGTTGTTATAACCAAAAGTTTCATGAAAGAAATGTAGTGATGATATATGATCATTTTTCTTGGACTTATCTCTCAGATATGATACTGGGGACCACGTTGGTGTTTTCTGTGAGAATCTTGATGAAACAATTGAGGAGGCAGTGCAGTTGTTAGGATTGTCTCCAGATACATATTTCTCTATTCATGCTGACAAAGAGGATGGCACACCCCTATCTGGAAGCTCTTTGCAACCTCCTTTTCCGCCATGCACTTTACGAACTGCTTTGGCGAGATATGCTGATCTTTTGAGTTCTCCCAAGAAGGTTAGCTGTTTTTCACTGTATGCATCATGTATACGCTCCCTTCCTTCAATGATTTTGTCGTCTGATGTGTCCTTTTCCTGTGCTTTTGTTTCAGTCTGTTCTTATGGCTTTAGCAGCTCATGCTACTGATCCATCAGAAGCTGATCGATTAAGGCATCTTGCATCCCCTGCTGGAAAGGTTGTCATTTATTTGAATACTTGTCTAAATCTTTTGCTAATATTTATAACATTTCAATACCTTAACTTTGGGTGTTCACAAATACAGGATGAATATTCACAATGGGTTGTTGCTAGTCAGAGAAGCCTCCTTGAGGTTATGGCTGAATTTCCATCAGCAAGACCTCCACTTGGTGTATTCTTTGCTGCTGTTGCCCCACGCCTGCAGCCTAGATACTACTCTATCTCATCATCTCCACGGTAATCATCTTAGTAAAAGTTACAGTTTTCTGCTACACGGTCTGGCTATATGCTTTTCTCCATTTTTAGGCCAAGTGATTTTATATTCAGCTCAAATCTGTGACCTTACTATTTATCTTTCCATTATGTCAGGATGGCACCGACTAGAATTCATGTTACATGTGCCTTGGTTCTTGACAAAATGCCTACTGGACGGGTTCACAAAGGAGTATGCTCAACTTGGATGAAGGTAGTCATTTGAATTTGTTATTTGTTTCATAGTTCTTCATTTAGGATATCAAAGAAGATCCCTGAGGCTAGGGAATGGTAGGGAAACAGATATCTTTGGTCCAGAAAAACCTATAAAGCAACGGCTTCGATTAAATTTTTGATAGTGGCTTGCTTTAGAGGGAAATAAAAAAAGCTATCATCGGTACACTCTGCATCTTCATTCGTTTTTCGCAGCAATTAACTATCTGCTTTATGTTTCTCCCTGCTCCTTTTACCTGCAGAACTCTGAGTCTCTAGAGAAGAGCCTAAAATGCAGTTGGGCGCCCGTTTTTGTTCGGCAGTCAAACTTCAAACTTCCTATAGATGCTAAAGTCCCTATTATTATGATTGGCCCTGGAACTGGGTTGGCTCCTTTCAGGGGTTTCTTACAGGTTTCCATTAACACACTTCTAGTTTTTGTCTTCTTATTCCAATTTCTACCCCATTGAAGTACATAATCTAATTAAATTCCTCTTCCTTTTATAGGAAAGATTAGCCCTGAAAGAAGATGGAGTGGAACTTGGATCCTCTATCCTGTTCTTTGGTTGCAGGAATCGTAAAATGGTAAGCCCTGAATGATATCGAGAATGTTCCTTGGGTTGGTGGATTCATAATTTGAGCAATCAAATTTTTTACATATTCAACTTTTCTCAGGATTTCATATATGAAGATGAGCTCAACAACTTTGTAGAAAGTGGTGCACTTTCTGAGCTTGTTGTTGCCTTCTCACGCGAGGGACCTACCAAGGAATATGTGCAACACAAAATGATGGAGAAGGTACTGTCTCTCTTTCACCTACCTCCTGAACAGCGAATACAATATTTCGGTTTAAATATATCAAGTAAATTGAAGCACTAAGTACATATCTTCCTCTGGTCTAGGCCTCGGATATCTGGAACATGATTTCTCAGGGAGGATACTTGTACGTTTGCGGTGATGCGAAGGGAATGGCCAAAGATGTCCATAGGACTCTGCATACTATTATGCAGGAGCAGGTATTGACTGCTTAATTTAAATTAAATGCAATTGAAATGTTAATGTGGCTATTGCTCGAGTGCTCTTTCTTGGTGTCATTAACTTGATGCATTTCTTATCCGGATTCAGGGATCCATGGACAGCTCCAAGGCTGAGAGCATGGTAAAGAACTTGCAAATGAATGGCAGATACTTGCGTGATGTCTGGTAACAAATCCTCCAACTCATGTGTTCGCAGCAAGGTGCTTGGAAAAAATTAACTATAAGGCGGATTCCGAGACTAAGCATTTCCCAGTGCCCTTTACATGGAAGCCATTGTCCGTATGATGGTTGGACTTGCTGTCCCTACACAAATTTTTTCTACCCTTTCCATTTGAATTCTTTATATAGTTTGATCATTGTAAGTTATATCTATATGTGTAATACAATAACTATGAATAGGCTTAGTTTACGAGACTCTTAATTTGTATGAACCAGTAAAATTGGTTCGAGATGACGGACGCTCTTATATATAAACTTTTGGAAGGTTAAGTTGTAAGCTTTCTTAAAGTTTGGTGGTCTTAGAATTTTGTCTGCTTATGCATCTGAAGCCTGTCTCGTAGACGGCAAAGAAAAGGTTGAAATAACCTAAAAATTGTGAGGTTCTTAAAGATTGAGGAAGGAATCATCTGTCACGATGTCAGGTAGTACCAAGTGGTTTTTGTTCTTTATGCTTTTGTCTAGTCTGTATGTTTGTATATACTTAGAAAAATTATGCAACGGAAACAATGAACCAAGTCATGGTCACCAATCCGTCAAATTGAGACACGACATTGGAGAAAGGAAATAAGGAAATAAAAACGAGTTATTCCAAATTTATTGGTGAGGCTGAAATCTGCCAGGATCGTGACTTATGGCTGTTATGCAATTGTTCAGTCGGCTTCAGGTCCACACGCGACAATCCTGTTGCATATGTTTACACATCAATGAAAACGACACACCGAACCAACTACCTGTAATACATTGGTGGTGGGTACATGTCATGAAGCCAGACATTGACCTAGCAAAACAAGTTGATAGAAGGAGTGATCTCACATATTCATCAAATAACTTATTGAATAAATATTTTAAAAATGATAATTATAATTTCTGTAAATAGATGGATTATTATTAGAGAAGGGACCACACACTGTGGGCTGTGGGATTTGTTGTTGAGAAAAGACTGATAATACCATCTAGTTCTTTTCTTGACCCACTCGCTATCTAAACACGATTCACCTACCTCTTGTGTTGGTAGCTCATAAGCTAACAAGCTGTGGACTTGTGTTCTGTTAAGTTATTCGATTTATGGAGTATCTATAAACAACTAGAACAAATGTAGTACTATAAGCTCTGCATCAATAAACTATAGGCAAATTGAAACCAAAATAATGAAAGTTGAGATTCAAGGCCTAAGGAAATTCTTGAGCAAGGAAATATAAATGAGCAATTCTGAGCCGCCGAGACAACAATCATGCTCAGGTTACAGTGTTAAGTACACGGCATGTTTAGCTTTAAGAATAGACAACTGAATGGGTTCTGTTGATACAATCACTAGACATTTGATAAAAACAACTAGTTAGTCCTGGTCTGCATCTTCTATGTCTTCATCTTCTGGGACGCCTCGAAGATACAAAACGTTGTTGCACCTGAGGATTATATGCAAAATAAAATTCTGTAACTCCACAAGAGATTATAAAGAGTAAATTCTACTGACTTCACGTAATCTTTAAGTATCCTTATTTATGCTACTGAGCCTGTAACTTTAAGTGTACTGCAACTATGTAAGGGTCATAGCAGGTCATAAGATGTAATCGTTCAACCTATCTTCTGCAGGATCTCATCAGATGCTAAAGCAAAATTTTGAAAAAAGATTATAAAGCATTAAATATTCATCAACCATGCGTTTTCATCCATTCAATCATACTTAGCAATCAAAACCAATCCCAAATGAACTCTCTAGAAGATGCATGTATTAATAGAGACATACTATTCTCAACATTTCTGCTTGAACTATTATGTCCCAAGCTGTTTCTCGGTGAAATTTTTGGTACATCATTAATCAGTCAAATGGCAGAAATTGTGCACCTATCAAAATTTTTAAGAGTATTCAAGCGTGTTGAATAGACCAAACAGCCTATTCAAAAGGTTATTGGCACCTGAATACTAAGGCTCAAGGGAACAGGGCTAGCCTGCAATTGGAAGCTTAACTTGGCCCATCTTAATCCAAAAAATTGGAAGTAATAAAGGATCCATGAAAATCCATTTAAAGAGTCAGAAATTTATATATATATATATATATACGTGTGCGTCTGTGTGTATTCATTGGCTAAGGTTCAATCTCCTTGATTTCACTTCAATTCTGAGCTATCTGCATACTCTCAATTTCAGAATTTTAATCATTCCATTTACTTGTTTATAACAGGTAGCTTATAATCACTTGCTCGTTGACTAACTAGAGCTTACCTATTCTGATTTTATACTTTAGTAACTCTGTTTTGCATTTGACGAACACATATATACACATGCTAATTTCTTTTACTGTTAAACCAATTATTTAGACGATGAGGAAAAATTAAGACAAGCATTGACTGATACCATCATCTTCAACAATGATAATCTTCAGTTTGATCAATCTTTCAACCAACTTAAGCAATTAGGGTAACATCTATGCAGTGCACATGATTCTTACGCCAAAGAAACAGACCAGAGCAAGAACAAGAGGCATGCTAATGTTGTTGCATTTGGTTTTCGTACCTGATTAAAATCTCTCCCAGGTTCCCACTGAACTGACCATCAACAAATTCTTCAGCATTGCCTAGCTGTATATCAGTTTCAATTGTTATATGATTTAGAACATCACAATTCAACAATTAAAATAGAAAAAGACTAAAAAGGATGATCCTTTGAGCACATCATTGGTAGAGGCTGTATGCTCATCAGATGAATTGGACAAAACTAGAAAGGAACATACTAATTCGAGTTAAATTTAAAAAAGAAATCAGGCATACCTGCAGGTTCATGTACGAATCCACTGAAGCAAGAAAACCTGTATGGCAACCAAGTAAGAGATGATAACATAATGGCAAATTATGGAGCAGCCACTATAGACAAAAGGAAGAATGTAAATGAAAAACACAAAAGGCATGCTTACCTTTGTATTCCATTCCCCACTTAAGTTTTACAATAACAGTCTTTCCAGTCAAGTTGTTCAAGAAAGGCTTAGGATTAACAGGTACAGTCTGCACAATTCCACATCAGTAACATTAAGAAACGTACTAATATGCAACAATCTACTTTTAATAATTACTAAATATATAAAAGACAAATGATGCTTTTAAAAACAATAATAGGTGGCTTTAGGCAGTTTTCAAATTTCCTTCAGGACAATGGATGCAGGAAAACTCGCAGTTTTGGATTGAATTACATCTTATTCCCTTTTTTTTCTCAAATTTCCCGTAATAGAAGACCCATACGTATGCAACCCGCATAATATTTATCTCATCGTATAAAAATATTCCTCGTTTTTCCCTCTTTAAGGAAACAAAAGAGGGGGAAGAAACGACATATCTATCTCATCTCCAATTAAAGTCTAGGAACAAGAGTGAAGACAAATGGTGATAAAAATTCGGAGCAAATCCTCCATTGTTATCTCTTACTTGAGCTTCCCAATTGTCAATGATGCAACTAGGATTTTATAAGCTAAAAGCATGCAGAATGGTAAAGAACAAACAAGAAACAACACTTGAGGCAATCCACGTAGAAAGACCTATTAGTTCTTTATTTGCCATCAAATCAAAAAAATTGACAACAGAAAGTATGAGGTTATCTATGCAGCTGTATATATAAAAAGCTAAACTATATTACTTCAAGCACATAAAATGAAACTGTAAAGGAAATGCTTCAAAAGCCCCCAAATCTAACTATATCAAAAAGGCATCTGACTAAGTTGTCAATTCAAGAACTAATACACCGCAATCTACCTGTTTTCTCATTAAAAGTTTTTTTGAAAAAGGGGCAAACCCAACCAATTCTGAACCGGAAATCCAAAACCCATAAGGGAAAGGAAAATTTAGAGACCTTAGAAGATGAACAGAAGAAAGAAAATAACAGAGAAACAAAACTACTCACAGCCATCGAGAGACAGAGAGGGAGCAGAGTCGAGTAACAGGAACCTGTTTGCTCTGCACAGAAATCGTAGGGTTTTAGCGCGTTTAGTTGCTCTCACATTGGGCTAATTTACAAAGGCCCAATGGGTTCATAATTGACCAAAACATTTATTTTACAATGCTCGTGCTCTTATTCAATATATGATCAAAGGCTGCGTTGGAAGCATAATTTAAATTCAACGTTGTAAAAAATGTACATAAATTAAATTTAAGATTTAAAATATTCAGTCAGTATTAGATTATGATAAAATAATTTAAAAATTGAATAAAATTAAAAAATTAAAAAATTATTGAAATAAAATATTCTATCTATCGAAGAATTTGAAATTTAATTAAAGAAGATTTTGTTAAATAAAAATTAATTAATTTATTTTAGTTTATAAAAACATATTAATTTATAAAAATTGACCGATTAATTAATAAATTAATCATTTTTAATAACAAAAATTATTAAAATAAGTCAAATCAAAAAATTAAAATTCAATCAAAAAATTGAACAATTATCAAATTAGTTAAATTGGTTAAATTTTTTTAATCATTGTTTAAGTTTGAATAGGTAAGTGAGCTTCACATCGGAGATCAAGATAATCAAGTGAGAATCATTAACCAACAGTAGAATATAACTAAATGAATTTGTTCCATTAATTATCTAATTATAACTAAATCCATGTGATAAGAAATTTATTTCAGAACACCAACACCACATGATTAATGATTTAAAAATTTGGAACTTGCGCAACTAAATAACTTATTTAATTAATATAATTTTTGTATTAATTAATAAAAGTTGAGATTAAAAAATGTATTTTTTATCATAGTGAATTAGCCAATGACAGGTGAGCAATAAAGATATATTAGACTTATATTTAATCATGAATCATAATATATAAATGTGTAAATAATAAATAAATTTATCATATCTTTTTTATCATATTATTATATTTATTATATATAATTTCTAGTATACTTACTCCAAAATGTAGTGACATGGATGATCCCCTCTCCCTTGATTTTAAGATATTTTATTCACATCGATGACTGAATTTTTCTTACGTGGAAAATATAAAATATTTGCAATAACTTTAAAAAAAATAAACTGATTATGTTAATAGTAGGGGCACGATCGTCCTTCCAAAGCACCTGCTGCTACCGACTTCCGAGAGGTCAAACAAGCGATGCGTTCGCCGACCGCAGCGCTGTCGTCTCCACGGCCCGAGCGTTTCAATTTACAAGAAGGTGAGAGATACCTTTTTTCATTTTTTATTTATTAAATCACTTTAATTAAATATTTATTTATCATTTTTTTTAGTGCTTGCTTTTCATACACGCATTATATCACCATCCCCATTAACAATTAATCATTGTTTCCTTGCAATTTCTTTTCATAAACACCACCACAACACATTGGACTATATGATTATAATAACACTAAGAACCAAAATAAGGGCACACCCTTTCACACTTTAAAGCAAACATACCCTCTTTCTCTCAAATTTCTAGCTTCTGGATGAAAGTTACTTTCTTAAAATTAACAAGAAAACAGTAAAAACCGTATTGTTTTAAGTTAATAATGGCTAGAATCCATGATTTAGTTATGAACTAACTAGAACATGTTCTCATCTTTACTAAACGTCTTTTGGTTGATTAAATATTCACTACTCCACCGTTCCTAGAGATTTCATAAGTAGTAGAAGTATTAGTAATTCTTAATAAGAACTTGAATCGACAATATTCTCATCTTTTAGTTGGTTGAATATAGTTATAATGTCTAATTATACATAGTCATTATGGTATGAAGTCGAACTTCTAATACCCTTAACATAATTTTATTAAAAGAGGAAACATTTATATGCTAGGGAAAGCATATACATATATACACTCCATTGGTCCACAAGGCTTGTTGGAATTAGGTTATTTATTGGAGAAAGGAGAGTTATATGCGGTGACAATTAATTTGCCTTGAAAATGGAAAGGAAAGCTTAATCCGGCTTCAGAGTTCGGACACCAACCTGAACTCTTCCGACATTTGTGCTCTCTCTCCCACACACCTAAAAACCTCTTAGTATATGCTCTTTTATCGAGATCACATCAAACATATAGACAACACCGTAGAGAGCTTATAAGTAGCTACCTCTGGTTTAAGTCACTTTGAAATCTCTTCTCTCCCTCAACCCAAAGATACCACAACTCCTTTTCAATTTCTTACTTAACTTTGTCTCTCAGACTAGACTCTCCTTTACCTTAACCCACCAACCACCAAGCTCCTATACCAAGTGGGAGATCAGAGACTGAGAGAGACAGGAGAAGATAAAAATGAACATGAACAGTGCCACTTATGATCCCCAAGGACATCAACAAAGACAAGACTACTCCTTGAAAAGGAGATGGCAAGAGATTAGGAGGCTTCCAAACATGAACCTTAGGCCAGCTTCTTCTCATCATCATCATCATCATCGTCATCAACAACAACAACAGCCCTTCATGGGCATGATCGGCTCTAACCCTAAATCCTTTCCTGGCCTTGAGGACGATGATCTTGTCTCCAACGTTGTCCCTCCGGTCACTGTTGTCCTCGAGGGCCGTTCGATCTGCCAGCGAATCAACCTCCATAAGCATGCAAGCTATCAGAGCCTCGCCAAGGCTCTCCGGCAAATGTTTGTGGACGGTGGCGATTCAGGACTTGGTTCGGAGATTGAGCTTGATCTAACAAATGCAATTCCCGGTCACCTCGTTGCCTATGAGGACTTGGAAAATGATCTCCTCCTAGCGGGTGACCTGAACTGGAAGTAAGCTAGACCCTTTGACTTGTTCTAAATGTTCTTTTTTTTTCTGCACATCTTTGTTTCCATAAATTATAGTACTCATCAGCTCTGAGGCTGTGAATTACTCCATATAACAAGTTTTTGCATGGCATTTGTGGGTAGATCATACTGATCTCATGATAATAAAATCCACTTCTTGTGTTTTGCTCAACGGAATCAGACGAAAATTGGACCAATCCTTTCCCTGTTTACTTAAGATTATATTTACCACATGAATATTGTCGTATACTTGCATATCACTCTTTGACTAAGAAGCCTTCGCTAACCGGACATTATGTGTCAACTGTAGTTTTATCTGAATCCATACCAGAGATCAGACGCCTAACTTCTGTTATTTTCTTGGTGTGAAAAGGGACTTTGTACGTGTGGCCAAGAGGATTAGGATACTTCCAGTGAAGGTAAACACAAGGAAAGGAAGAGGAGAGGCATAAACACTCTAGAAACGCCTGGGTCCAAATTTTGTGTTTCTGAGGAAAAATGTCTGTTGCTGATTATTCTTAATTTGGATTGTAATTTGTAAAGTTTCCTTGTTTTCTTCATATGAATAAACTTAAGAACTTCTGCTTACTTCCCTTCCACCTCCATTGTCATGTCAGGATTCATTTATAGCTATGAAAAAAATCTCTTGATGATAACTAGATTATGTTGTCCATTACCTCTTCTTGCACCCTAAACCTAAAGAGAAAGAATAAAAAAGATAGCTATTCACGAAGAAAAGGACAAGCTCAAGCTCCTACCAATCTAGCATCAGAATAGATAAGTCTTTTCTACCGTAACGTTTTGCTTCTCTAATAATCACTTCTTGACTCAAAGTGGAAATACAAATACTGAGTGTTTTGTACCATTCTTGTTTATGCATTTAATCTGTCAACTGATCACGTTCAAACTTAAAACCGTGCAACAAGTATTAATGTATTATGATTATATGTTAGAATGTAGGGGTAAAAAAAAAACGTTGTCCGAATAATATATACATTGTAGTTAACTAAACATATTCAGAAATCTTTAAATATGGGTGTAATGAATGTCAAAATGCAAGAAACAAATCGCAAAAAGATACTTAAAAAGGAAATCAAAATACAGAATATAGAAATTTAGTGTGTGTGTATGTCTATATACCTATTAGATAAGGTAAATACTTTGTCACATAAAAGGGAAAGATCTCATCAAACACGAAATCTTCTAATGTGTACTCAAGCTTTGGATCTATAAGCATGACGTTCGGGACAATTGAATATTGCTGGTTAGCGTGAATCCAATGAAAGCTTCGATCCACTTTCTTTGGGACATTCAAAGATGTTGATAAAAAAACCAATTAATTATAACCAAAAATATGGTAGAGAGATAAAAGAGAGAGACAGTTAATATGTGGCTGCTAGTTAAGGTTGTTCATAATGTAAACGTAAGTCACATGCTTGGTTGCTTCTAAATTTGAGGGATCAATGTTAATAAATATTGCA
>JAOQMM010000008.1:931702-951978 GCA_027563515.1 Erythroxylum platyclados | reverse complement strand
TAAAACATTCTTAAAAATTTTGTCACCATAGTATATTTTTTATTTTGTAACCAGAAAACTTATTTCATTAGATCAGGGTCACCATTGGCCAAAGACTTCTTGTCCACATGATTTTTTACAGAGTATCTACCCCATAATTCAATAGCAGTTAGCCTGTTCATAGCCCTTATAATGTCAACTTGCAACTCAATATAGGCCTCAACTGGCAGACCAAATGCATCCAGTTTCTCCAGAATAAATGATGACAATCTTTCTGACCGTTTCACATATGTGGCAGCAATATCTGGATTACCAATTGTATTGCTAGAACTTAAGGGAGCACATGTTAACAGAACTTTCAAATCAAACTTTACCAATGCTACTAATTCATGGGTTGAATAATATCGTCCATTTTTTTCAACTTCAACTGCATATTCAAGATCCAAAGATCTTTGAAGCATGTCCTTCAATAACACCAGCTCTTCAATCAACACAGTCATTGCTTGATGAACAACTTCGTCATTGCCATGTTGAAGCATGAAAATATAAGTAGCAGTGCAACTTCCAATTACCAGATGATTTGGATGCAAACGCAGGTGAGATATAGGTGTATCAAAAGACAGCACTTTTTGCACTGATGATGATTGGAGGCCAAGTTTTTGCAAAGATAATAACTGAAGATTAGTCTTTAGAATCTCATGAACTTGAATAGAGGTAATCCTCTCAGCTCCAGGTAGAGTGGTGGCACTCATGTCCAAACTTTGAAATAAGATATCAACTGCAAGTGGGTAAAAGGAGGAAAACTTTTCACGTAATATCTCTGCCAATAAAGTCAAACACTTCCACAAATTCCCAGTCCATTTTGACCACCCAAATTTCCTTCCAACCACAGATAAGCATCCCAATAGTCGAGGAATCATTTTGCTAAGAGGTTCAGTAATTTGTTCAAGACAATTCATTTCCAGTAAACCCGAAGCAGTGGACTGCAATACAGTTGAGAAACATGACAGCAGTGCAAGCAATCTCCGAAAATGTGGCAGGGTTCCATGGCTACCATCCTGTATTAATACATCCATGTCATCGAGAAACTTGGACAACAACCCAAGAGAGAAGTGCAAATTCCCCACCCAATGCTTCTGAAACTGCAAGAAACTATCCAAAATTACATGCCTATCAGCCTCTTTAAGATCCGGTACCAAAACCCAGCCAAGTAGCAGGTCAACAATGTCAAGAAAATGGGGCTGGAAAAGCCTAGAAAACCTCAAAGAAATCAAAGTCAAAACACCCAGAAGATGGTGCAACAAATTCAAGGAGGTTCTCTCATCCTCCAAAAGTCCCTGGCATGCTTTGAGTACAGACACAGCATATCTCTCAACCCCCACAACATCTCCAACACTAAAGAACTCGCGCAGGGCATCGACCGCGAGTTGCGTAGTACCATCAGTAGCATTAACATTGCTAAGCAATGGCAACACCCAAGATATGAAACGGTCAACGAGAGTCGAAAGCATAACATGGTTTTGCCTTCCATTAGGCGTAACAAGAACTGAACACACCACACCACACATAGCTCCATATGCACTGGCCGCAGATTGCCTCACCGAGTATGATCTAACCAAACACATTTTTTCAATATCAAGGTGATATATATACATATAAAGACCTTCTCTTTATTCACTAAAGACTAAAAAATTTCAATAGACAAAAATTATAAAGGAAAATAGTTATTAGTGAGTAACTAGTAAGATCATAGAAGCAAATAAGGTTTGAGATAGAGGGAGAGAGTACTTGTCAGAAAGAAGCTGCAAGAGCCCTTGCGAGAGGAAAGAGGCAGAATGAGCGACGAGAAGGGAGTTAGGAGGGTAGAGAATAGCGCGATGGAGAGAATTGATTGCGGCGACTCGAGCGGCGTCGTCAGGCGAGGCGGTGGAAGTAGAAGAAGAGGAGTCGCCGTCGTCTGTGGGAAGGGCAGCGGATAGGAGAGCCGCGAGTTGTTGCGGAAGTCCTTGCATCATCGCCGCCTATTCATCTCCTTCAAATTTCTTCTCTTCTCTTCACTTCTTAATCAGTTAAACTGCAAATTCCATATTCATCATTACTTTGTGACAAACAATTTTTCATCATTTTAAAAATTTTAAATGCCATTTTTATTCATTTATTAACCATCAAATCTCAATCGTGAATTAAAAATTGAACGAGTTAAGCCGGATGAACTTAAAAATTTTAAATCTTCTAATATTTTTTTATTCAATTCAATTTATAATTTTTAAGTTTAATTTATTTTTATAATTTTTATTATTAAAAATTAATAAATTTATTAATTCATCGTTAATTTTGATAAATTAATAAATTTTTATAAATAAAAATAAATTAATTAATTTTAATTTAATATTTTTTAATTAATTTTTAAATTTTTTAAATAAAGACAATTTATTAATAAAATTTTAATTTTATTTAATTTTTAATCAATACTTATCAAATCTTTTAAACTTTTTACGATTTATTCAAAAAATAATATAGATTTAAAAATTAAATTTCAAGATTTTATAAATTTATAAAACATAATTATTGATCAATTCTTGGAACTCATCTTTTGTTCTCCTTTCTTTTTTTTGTGAACACAATATTTCATGTAATTATCTTACAAATAAAAAGTATGTCAGCTAAAATACTTCCAGGATTGCCAGAAATTGCAGACCAGACTAGAAAATTGAGATTACATCAAATGGATTATCCAATTAACATAACTAAGAAAACCAATTTCAATGCATGGCTGATAGCCTCTCTCTCTCTCTCTCTCTCTCTCTCTCTCTCTCTCTCATTCTGATTCCTCCAAAGAAGCTTCAATCCGAAGAAGGACAAAACCAACGGCAACTCCAACCAGAACCAGAGCATTCATAATTGCTGCAATCTTGAAAATCTCACCAACAGCACTGCAAGTTGAAGAGAATGCACCACCACTCCTGCCATTTTCTTTTGATGGAGCTCTCAATGAGCTCACCACTTTTGCAAATGACTGCTCAGTGCTCACTGGTAGGCCTAATGAGGTAACACTGTTGTGAGCTTTTAGTACACCAAATGAGTTCAGTCCCGTTATGTAGCTCACCTTCATGTTCTTACTCCCAGGTCTGCTCACAGTGGCAACAGCAAACGTTGTTGGGGACAGTGTTGCTGATGTTGTCGCCATTTTTGTGATCACCCAGAATCTGGAAAAACTAAAAAAAGAAAAAAAAACTGAAATTTAATGATCCATAAATCCTTATAGCAGACTTCTAATATCCGGAAAAGGAAAGACAAACCAACCTGAACCAGAACCTGTGTATGTGGAACTTCGTCTTCGGAGTTTTAGTGATTGACAATTGAGAAAGGCTTTGTACGGGGATAGGTAGATAAGGTTGGGAGAGACGGATGGTTGACAAGTGGATTTTACATGGGCTTATGTGATTAGGGCCAAGTTTCATGCAGCTTAAAATGCAACCCGAAAATGCTTGGACCCATGGTCTTGTTTTGGAAACATTAGCCACAAACTTGATCCAATGAGAGGGTTGAAAAATATGTTAGCCACAAACTTGAACCAATGAGGACTAGGGATGAAACTTAGGTTTAGGTTGATTAGGTCTCGAGTCAGCTTCGAACTCGGATTATCTAGACTCAACTCGACCTAAGATTTGATAATTATAAAAAAATAATATTATTTTTAATTTTAAAAAATTAAATTAAATTAGACTGGATCGAATGGGACTCGAGTTCGATCAAGTGCAGACTCAGACCTGACTAATTTGAGCATGATTAAGCCCAGCCTTGATTCGAACAAAAGCTGTTGGGCCTCACTCGAACCTAGGTAAGCTCTACCTGATCAGGCTCAAAAGTTTGGCCTTGAGTCTTGCCCAATTCGAAACGACTTATTGTCATCTCTAATAAGGATAGGTGTCATTAAAATTGCCAACAAATCTTCTGTTCCCCTAATCTACTCCTCTGTTCTTAAGTCATCGACTAATTTTTATAGGTTCTATTTATTAAATGAATAGATTTTTATGTAACAGAATAGGCATAAAATAATAGCAAGTCATCGACTAATTTTTATAAGTCCTATTTATTAAATGAATGAATTTTTATGTAATAAAATAGACATAAAATAATAAGAACAGTAATAAGAATAGGTAATCTAATCCTTCAGTAGACATAGCACTCATAGGTGATGTAATTGGTAAAGCAACTCCCCGAAAGGCCTCCCTGTCTAAGAGCGTTGCAATTGAGTGGAAAAACTTTAAAGGATAATTTATACACTTTATAAATATCAATTAGATCCATTTAATTATTTAATTTTAAATTATTAAAGATTTATTATATGATTTAATAAATATAAATAAAACTAAAATGTGTTACTTTTTGACAATGCTTTTGTCAACCTTATGTACAAGAAGAAACACCAAAAGAAAGAACATGACAAAAGCTGAAGATCTATCGGCAAGAAGAGTAGAAAGTAAAGAAATAATATGACAAAAGCTGAAGATCTATCGGCAAGAAGGGTAGAAAGTTGCTCTTATTCTAGGAATCACTTTAAAGTTTAAACACCTTAAGCTGCACGAAAAATGGTGACTTTGAGTCCGGCACTTCTGCTGATTAGCTCAAACACACAGACATCAACAACCCTCAAACTGTGCTCCTTGACAAACTCATGAAACCCTTTTCCTAAATGAAAACGTTTTGTTGCTCCGCCGATGATCCGGATCAGCCACCGTCTTCCATCGGAGACATGAACATTAATGTACTCCCTTATGTCTCTCAGATGCCTTCTTCCAAATCTATCTGGTATAAACTTCACAAACCGACAATTATGGTTACTTGTGTCTCAAAATATGATGAACTTGGAAGCTCGCCAGAGCATGGTATGTTTACCATAAAGTTGTTACTAATGTTGTGTGGACGCACCACGGCCATGAAAGAAGGATTTGTAGGCATGAACTTTCTGGCAATGCTAATAGCTCTGTCACTTTCTCTCGTTGCCTTTCTAAATCCAGTTGTGAATACTTCTCCTGAGTATATTGAGTGCATCACTTGTTAAGAACATAGCATTTGAGAAACATAATTCACATGAAGATTCACGGATACTGTAATTAGCTTACCATCATCTTGTGGTACCTCGTGTTGTTCTTCCACTTTGCACCTTCTGCTTCCTTCAAGGCAAGTGATGGGATTTGCACCATTGCTTGATGAACTTTTCTTGCTATGGTTGAACTCTTCATCACTTGGATAGTAAATCTCACAGGCAGTCTTATCAAATATGAGAACTGTGAACTTAGAGAAGCCTTCGTACTTAAAGACTAGTATATATTCGCAAGAGATTGAATGATGCTTTACAAATTCATTCCAGCCCTCATCAAACCAAATGCTTTTGTGGACTCTTGTTAAACCAATTCACCATGCATGATGGTTATAAACAACAAGGTCTGCATGATCAGAAAGCTCATCTCCAAATATGCTCACAAACTTATCTGGAATTCTCTGCAAGTACTAAAATTAAGTTAAATTACATTCTTAGATGTCTCATTTCAGCCCACCAGAATCACTGGTGGGATGGTTAATTTTTAGTAGCAGATATGGTTTGGTTCAAGCATGAATCTTTTTTCATAGGGCAAAGCTTTCCAAGAACAATCCAAATTGCAAGAAGGAGAAAATAACATGATCTTGAACTTATTTTCATATTTAGAACTGTTTTCAATTATAATCTTATTGCATGCAAAAGTAAATTCCAGTTAGATTTGAGAAATGAAAATCCCGAGACAATGTGTTCTTGGCAATTCTTTTCTGATTGACTGATGATGTGGTGATTTTCATATGCAAGAACAAGAACAGCTGAAATTGAGGTTTGTACTGAAACTCTGCACAAAAACTAATCTGATGCAAGACAAATACTGGCCTCTGTTGTAAACGTAAAAATTTACCAGTTTCATGCCCTCCAAGGTGCTAGATTGGATTACATTGAACAAATGCTGAAAGGGTCTCTCCACAGAATCTGAGCTCTGTTAACAGTTCCTGATGTTCTGACGTATCTTCCTCTTGAAAGCCATTTGATACAAGACCTACCCAACTTTGCTCTGCTGCCTGTGGTGGTGGTGTGGTGGCTTTGTACATTCTACACATGGTATGTATATAAGCCAAGAAGTAGATCGGCACGAGCTAAAACTAATGCTCAAGCACTGTAGTGTCCAAGTGGCAGACACACATCTCGTTTCATGAGTTCCACATGTCTGCTTGTCCTTTTTGTTTCCTTTTCTTTATCCGAAAAAGACCATTGTAAGTATTTAAACTCAATCAAGTGCATGTTTTCCTTCATGAATCAACATGGACATCCTCTGCAAGTAGAAGAACTTACAACAGCACTTGGTTTGGATATATATTTATTTACTGCGAGCATTATATCCTTCTTTTCCTGAAGAAAAACTTGTCATTTTGAGTAAAAAGGGCTTATCAGATTGTACCTTAACTCGTCATTTATCTGTTGCTAACGTATTTCAAACTTTTGATTATGAAAGCACGTGTTAAAGCCTTCGAAGTAAAACAAAAGTCCTTATCATTGATTCACAACATTATCATATTAACATATGGTGATTCATTCTTCTTCCCAGTACACCATTTCCCTGAGGCCTTGGGATTCCAGTCCCTTAACCAAAAAACTTTCAGCCTCTGAGTTGTATAACCTTTCTAAAGTTGTTTCACATAAGCATAGTTCTATATACATCGACTAATAAGGAAAAACCAGAGACTGTACACATCATTCTAGCTAGCAGACGTGAATCATCTGTGAGTATTAGCTATGAAGCTCCAATCAACAATGTACATGACAAAATGGAAGAGAGCTCCACAAAAAGCTTCAGTGGCATGGAACAAAATCGTGACATCCATTATGGCTTACTCGCTTCCTTATGCTGCAGAAAAGTGAAGGAATGCAAGTGAGAAAACATAATGGAGTGCAGATCATTGTACCAGTTAAAATCCATTTATCAGAACCAGTCAAAAGTTTCTTAAAATTTGCTCTTACTCTGGGATCAATTGTCCTGAACTGCAGGGAAAATGAATACTTTCAGCCCACTATTCTTTTTCATTATCTCAAAAACGCAGACATCACCTATCTTCAAATTGTTCTCTCTGAAGAATTCATTCCAACCCCTTCCAAGAGACAAACCTCCAATTTTGTTACGGTTAACTCGAACAGGCCATTGTCTTCCATCGGGAACATGGAGTTTGATATAGTCCAAAATTTCAGCCATATACCTTTTAGCAAATTCACCTGGAACATGCTGCACAAAAACAAAAGGAAAATCACAACAAAGGAAAAAGCTGGTGAAACTTGGAAAGTTAGGAGCATATTATGGTTCAGGGACTTGCCACAATATGGTTGTAGAAATTATATGGCCGTAAGACAATCATGAATGAAGGATTCTTGGGGTTGAACATTCTGGCAGCATGAATTGCCCTCTCGCTTTCTTGAGATGCTCTTGTAAATCCACTGGTGAACATTTCATTGGCAACATCTGTATCGTCTTCACATTGCAACAATTCATATTTTACCTAAACTTCCATAACAGCATGGCATGACAGAAGAACAATTGCTATAGATTCAATTAAGAGCTTACCTGGAATAGTCTTTGAGGCCTTCCCATCCCTGATTTCACTAAGAGGTGATCCATATGGATTAAGCAGTTCATGTTTGTCTGAGTTCACTCTCCTCAGTTCATTGGCATTATAATCTGCTACCTCATCTGGTGATTCCATCTTGCATCTTTTGCTCCTCAAGCTGTTAGCAACATCTGTTCCATGAGGGATTTCCATTGAAGCATCGTTTCTTTGAAGCTTGTCCAGTACTAGATTGTGCCGGTTGTTCATAATGTAAACGTAAGTCACATGCTTGGTTGCTTCTAAATTTGAGGGATCAATGTTAATAAATATTGCAGAGTTGGCAACCACTTTGGCCTCTTTGTGTCCTTTCTTTCTGTCTTCTTCAAATTTCCACGATATATAAGAAAAGGGAGGCATATTTACATGCCAGAAAAGAAAGAAAATCCATTACAGGTAAAGAGCATCATTACCGATTATGTGGACAATGATGGGAACATTAGTTTCATCATTTTTTTGTTTGTATCTTTTGAAGTTTTGAATCAAATTAGGACTTGAATTTGTACCGTCTGAGTTAAATTCACTAATATTCTAATATTTTCTATATGATTGATTGGTATATAACTCATTTATAAATTAATACGGACTAATTTGCAATAGCCATATGTATGTGATTGACTGCAAGAAAGTGACGGCGGTGGGATTTTTGTGGGTGCAAGAGAGGGTTGGGTTTGGGAGTAGGAATCTTACGTGTGGAGTTTGAAGTTTTACACATCACTACCAAAATTTAATGAGTAAAATTGAATCAGACAGGTTCTTAAATTGTCTGAAATCTGTTTAAACAGTTCGTAGTTAAAACAATGGACCATTTGTAGGTGGTGTTGGTTAAGGATTGCCTTATCATGTCTATCCGAAACAAAGAAGTATTGCATTGGCATGCATGAAGAATTTAAGTGAGTCTGGTACGTGTGGTCCTTTGTTAGACACTGCACTTACTAACAATAATACAAGCCTTGACTTTTCTTTTCATTTCATTCTTTGATATGTATCGATCAGCTGCCTGCATTCAATTCAGTTTGTAGTATAGATTTGAGAGGTTAGCATTCGTAAGGGAAAAAAATATCCTTTTCAGTCTAATACTAACGTCAAGAAGTGTATATATATATATATATATATATATATTAACAGCTACTTATTTTTATTATGTTAATAAAATAAAATTACATCAAGCTATTTACATCTGTTAAATTTTACATAATAATCCTTGTATTGTGTTTCTTCAACTTATTTTGCACTTAACTCTAATAATATCCAAGTTTCTGGAGTAATACACACATCATAACGTTGTCTTGCAAATTAATTCCTCGAATAATCTGCCATATCTCGTTAAAGACTATCAATAGTAAAAATGTGAAATAAACTATTATAAATAAAGCAAAATTATATTATACTAATAAAGAAAAATTCATATCTTAATTGCACAACAAAATGGTTGGGACGACGACCTGTTGACAATCAATTCTAGGAATTGAATTCCTGTTAGTAGGAATGATGGGTTGGGTTCGCTGTTTATCCAATCTGATATGTCATTCATTGTGATTTTGGCTTAACTTCAATTTGATTAAATTCAAACTCGTTCAACGATATTATTTTAAAGAAAATTTCAAAAAATAACTTAAATTTTAATAAATTTAAACTTAATTTATTAATTTCGAACAAAATCGGAGTGGTTATCCTACATATCTGGACAAGAGGGAGAGATTGTACAAGGAGAGGTGAAAACGGAAGTATTTAAAAGGGTGTTGATGAATCTTTGTAATATTGAGTATCTTTGTAACATTAGTTCTTATCAACATGTTTGTAATCTGAGGGAGGAAAGATGCTTCGTGATATTGATCATTTGTATCAAATATGTTTGGACTGTTTAATTATGATATATGCAAATAATAAAGAGATGATTATCAAATATTCTGAAATATCAAGATGCGATACTGATACAGTTACTTAGCATGTAAATGCAATCATGTGGAACATATTCATGCTTGGGTTGCGAATCAAAACAAAGAGTTGTTGGAGTCGAGAACAGCTTAAGAAAGGAAAATTAAACTCGTGCCCCCAGGCCCCCAGTGAACTTTGGGTTCTTGTGAGGTCATCCCATCTTCCATCTTTGGAGGCTAGTCCCTCAGCAATAAATTATGAAATAGTGATTAAAGAAATGGAAAACTCAAGAGCCACTAAGAGGATTCTCCATCTGAAATAATGCAAATCAGGGTGTGCAAATTTATCTAATTGTCTGCATCTTCAAAAGGAGGCAAACCCCAATAACTCGGGTTGAAATCCAATAGTGAGTTTAAAACTTGATCTGCAGTGTCATGATGGGAGCTATCAAGCCTGGGATCTGGAACCATTACCACAGACCTGCAGCGTGCATATACAACAACGTTTTAAATCTTTTTCGGGACCTCCAAAAGTGCAACGATATCTTACTACACAACCATTGCAATTTGACTCGTAATAAATATATTAAGTCCAGGCCAATTACAACTGTTGGGAATATGCAAATTCAGATATATCATCATTAGCTACCATCAATTTCCTTTTTCTCACAACTAGGCACAGTAATAAACACAGAAAGTTACTAGACATCATATACAAGCCTGATGAATTAGGATTGTTAATCACCTTTTGCATACTTACTACTCCAATAGATATCAACAATCCATCAATTAAAAGAGAACTATCACGCGGTGGCAAGGATGCATAAAAACCAGTTGAGTATCAGATTATGCAGCATCTGTAGAAAATGAGAATCAAGTGAAGTTCTTACATTCCAGCATTTTTGGCAGCAAGAACACCTGCAGGTGCATCTTCAAAAACAAGAACTTTCAGTGGATCTACTGGCCCACCCTAATGATTACAATTAGGAAAAAGATGTTAAGGTGCTCTAGAAGTAAGGAAGGAATCAAGGAAATTCATCAACCAAAGAGCGGGAAATTCACACCATTGGATGTTAAAAAACAATTAAAAAAAAGAATACCTCAAATCTATTGGCTGCAGCTAGAAATATATCTGGTGACGGCTTACCACGTTTAACCTCAGGATCATCTCCAAGAACAATGTGGTGCATCAATGAGAAAAGCTCACCATGCCTTTGTGTTTTCAACTCAAAATGCCGTTTGTGAGAACTGAAAAGTACAAATTATTTCAATAGATATCATAAATTATAAAGCAGACCATCAGGTAAACCTCATCCTATTGATTCAAGACACGACAGGGAATCTACAGAATACATACCCAGTTGCCACGCAAATTGGAACTCCTTTAGCATGAAGATGTTTAATCAAACGGCTAGCCCCTATACACAAAAAGAAGAAAAAAAAATCATGACTTTGCTATTGATGTTTATTAGAAACATCACCTGTAACATATTCTGCAGTAAAAATGCTGATTCAAATTAAAGAGCTACTCTAAGGAGGACCGAAACCCTCGGAGCATAATGGCAGACCAGCCGTATAGAACGGACTGAGCAGTCAAATTATGTTGAAAATCTGACATATTTTGATTGGGATTACTCCTATAATCAATTTTATGGTTAATGAAGTCAAGAAATTAAACTGAAGAAGGCTGAATATAAATCTGAATGTTCATGGTAATATGAAGATACCTGGCATGAGCTCACTTGATGGAAACAGATGTTGCAGCATATCTTCTCTTTCCACAAGAAAGTCCTCCGCTGAAAGAGAATCACTAATCCCAGTCTCATTGACAAAGACCCGAGCTGCTTCTATGGCCTTCATGCCCATCATTTTGGCTTTGAGAGACCAATCAAAAGTTTTGTTGTATCTAGCTAGTATAAGTTCCTGGACTTGGGTGTAAAATTTCTCGGTGTCTGAGACATTATAAAGTCATTCCCAATGGATTGTATTAAATTCATGAATTCAGATCTAAAAATAGCTGAATGAAGATAAGCAATCAAATCTTATGAAGCTTTCAATTACTCGTATCAGTATCACATAAAGCGTTTGATAAAATTACCAAGTAAGAGACCATCCATATCGAAGACAATGTGAGTGATCGAGGGCTTGGCCATTGCAGAAAGGTTATTCGACTTCAACAAAATCACTTCCTCCCCACGGCTTCTCCACAGAAACTTGGCTGGATTTGAAAGCACGCCATCAGTATTTAATACGACGCCGCATACGAAATCAGAGGTAACAAAATGATAAATATATTGCAAATTTTGAATTTCAATTATTAAAATAATAAATGACTAGGTTAGAAGGCAGTTGTATAATACGAAAATCATATTATCAAGGGCTGGAGATGAACAAAAGAAACTTACACGCAGAAGAAGCAAATTAAAAAAATCAAGGATCTTAATTCGCAAAGTTCAAATTAAGTTGAGTTCGGTGGCTCTATTAAGTAATTTTAGATAATTATTTTATGAAATTATAATTGCTTATGTTATGTCGTGTGCGTATATATTGATTTACAGTTTATTACAATTTTTATAAGTATTGTTTATGACTTTAATTTCACTAAATTAATTAATTAGATTTATGTTTTAGTTAGATTTATCCTGAAAGAATATAGATTCGAAAATTAAAATGGTGAAGCTCAAGTCTCGTAAAATAAATAGATAGATGGATAAGACTTGAATTATGTAGGATAACTTCCATTATATCCTACATAATTTTTCCTTTATTATGCATAATGATTGTGTTTTTTCTTCTTGGTTTTCTTGTTTGATGCCATTTTTACTAGCACGAAAACGTTAGCCATTCAAAGTTTAATCGTTCTATTCATTCCTAACTAATGAAAGTGTGTAAAAACAATTCTTTTATATTAATAAACCCAAAGAACTATACTTAAAATATTAGTACCGTATCGGTTACGAATACCGATCGGTATCAGATGATATTGACTTATACAGGTCGATACCCGAAACACTAAGAATTTTCATGAACTAAATTGCAAATTTTAAAAGTTAGGGACTAAATTGGAAAAAAAAAACCCTAAAGATTAAAACAAAACCATCTATTTCGTTCACTCTTCATTGTCTTCTTTAGTAATAAAACCACTGACCCTCTTAACGCACACACATTGTCGCCCTCCCAGTCTCGCACGCAAGCCGGCTGCCACCCTCCCAGTCTCCCACACACGCCAACCACTTCCTCCACCGCTTGCTATTGTTGGGACCGCTCGCTATCCGCTACTCTCCATGCACAGCTTATGCATCTAGTGACTCTAGTTAGCCAGTCCCCGATCCCCTAGTGCAAAATACAAATTCGTTTGCATCTAGTTGAACCGACATCACCCGTCTCGTGACCCTCATTATCTTGGTTGCAATTTGTTTGATTTTTTTGGTAAGTTCTAGGTTGTTTGATTTTGCTTTGGATTGCAATTGCATTATGTTTTGTTGTGTCATATGTCTTACACGAATTTGTCACGATAGCAAAAAACAACGAGTGATATAAAGAAAGGTGCGATAGAAGAATAGCAAATCACCATAACAGAAGATAGAGAGAATTAGGAAAGAATCGGAATTAGTGAGAGAAAGCATCTAATCGATTGTATTCGGTTATGCCCAAAACTAACCGTTGGGTCTGTTCAAATATAGATAAGCAATCTAGTACATGCTGGTACACTACTACATTATACGTTTTATTGATTCGTTACGTATTAGCTCTATACGACATCGTCAACACTAGCTTGGGTCTCGTTGCTTCCGGCGTTAGTCGCCTTCTTCATTTACTCTGTCTCAACTCCCTTCCCCTTAATATCTTTGTCCACCAAATTAACTTTTGGATATTGCCTTTGCAAATCAAACAAATATTCCCATGTCGCATTTGAGCTCCCACCATCTGACCATTGAACTAACACCTGGGTAACACATGGGTTGTTCCTCTTCGCCATTAGACGTCCCACAATCATCATCAGAATGTGTTCGACTGACGTCAGCACCTCTGGCAATGTCCCATAAACTCTTGCTTCCACTCCTTGAGCCTTTTTAAGTTGTGAAATATGGAACACTGGATGTATTGTACATCCTTGAGGAAGTTCTAATTTGTAGGTCACCTTTCTTACACGTTGTATGATTTTAAAAGGGTCATAATAGAGTGGTGAAAGTTTGTGGTTGCCCCTCCTCTAGAGTAAATGTTGCTTGTAAGGCTGCAACTTCAACAGCACCATGTCATTAACCTCAAACTCCCTCTTCGATCTCTTTGCATCTGCATATTGCTTCATTCTGTTCTGTGCACGCTGTAGATAAAACCTCATCACATTAGTCATAATTTCTCTACTCTTCAACACCTGATCCATGTCCCACAAATTAGAATCTCCAGCCATGTATGGAGTATACACGGGTGGTGAATACTTATACAATACTTCAAAGGGTGTGGAATTAATGACAACATGATAAGAGGTATTGTACCACCATTCTGCTAAAGGTAGTCATTCGTTCTACTTCTAAGGAGTTTCATTACAAAAACAACATAAGTAAGTTTCCAAGATTTTATTAACAACTTTCGTCTGTCGATCCAATTGTGGATGATAGGCTGTTGAGTACTTCAGTTGCACTCTTTGTAGACGTAACAACTCTTATCAAAACTTATTTAGGAAGATCGGATCCTTGTCACTGATTATATATTGTGGTGTTCTGTGTAGCTTGAACACAAATGTAAAGAATAACTCAGCAATGTCGCCGATGGAGTAAGGGTTTTTAACTGAGATAAAATGGTCGTACTTCGTGAACCTATCCACCACCACCAATATGACTGACTTAACTTTTGACATCGGTAAACCTTCAGTGAAATCAACTGATATCTCTCTCCAACATCTTTCTGGAATTTTAAGAGGCTGCAATAATCCTGGATACGCAATGTTGTCATATTTGTTTCTTTGACATTTCATGCATTTTTTAATAAAAATTCGAACATCCCTCATTAAACCTTTCCACTGAAACATGCTCTGCAACCTTTTGGTAATAGTTGTCCAGAATGGCCGCCCACTACATCACTGTGGTTGATACTGATGATCTGTTCTCGAAGAGTCTTATCGGACCCTACCACCAAACGTCCTTTCCAACGCAGTAGTCCTTCCTTCCATTCATACATCGAAGGTTTCAGTGCTTCCACCTCTAATTTGTGAATAATGGATTGACACGATGCATCTGTTTCCCAACTTCGCTTAATGTCATCTAATAATTCACCATGTAGCTACGACACTAACAACATTAGCAACTTTGCACTTAAAACCCGAGATAGAGCATTAGCTACCTCATTCTCTTTCCCACTCTTGCGCTGAACCACGAAATCATAACCCAGTAGTTTTGGAAGCCATGACTGCTGAAGAGGAGTTGTGAGACATTGTTCCAACAAATATTTAAGGCTGCGGTGGTCTGTCTTAACTACGAACGGCTTATAACTCAAATAATGATACTAGTATTTAATAGCTTTGATCACTGCCAAAAATTCCTTTTCATATGTTAATAAACCTTGATGTCTTTGGGTCAAAGCTTTACAGAGGAAGGCAATTGGATGACCTCCCTGTTGAAGCACCGTACCTATACCTACCCCACTGGCATTCGCCTCCACGACAAATGGTTTTGAAAAATCCGGAAGAGCTATCACCAGAGCTGATGACACTGCTACCTTCAATTTCTCAAATGCCTTCCCTTCTTCCTATTGCCAATCCCATTGCAACAATTTATCTTTCTTCAACATTTTTGTTAAAGGTTTGGCAATCACTCCATACCCCTTGATGAATTGTCTATAATACCTTGTTATGCCCAGGAACCCCCAAAGCTCCTTCACGTTTTTAGGTTCTGGCCAGTCTAAAATAGTCTTCACATTCTAAAAGTTCGTAGATACACCTTGACCCGAAATCGCATACCCCAAGTACTCCACTTGTTTGGCACCGAAGATACGCTTGCTTCCATGTGAAAATAATTGATTGTCCTTAAGAATCTGCAAGGCCGACATAATATGTTGTACATGGGTTTGGAGGGATCGAATGTAGATCAAGATATCATCGAAGAACACCAAAATAAAATGTCTCAAGTAAGGTTTAAATACTTCATTCATCAGTCGTTGGAATGTGGATGACGCATTGGTTAATCCAAACGGCATAACCAAGAGCTCATAGTGGCCTTCATATGTTCGGAATGCTATTTTTGGTATATCCTCCGGTTGCATCTTAATCTGGTGATAGGTGGAACAAAGGTCTAACTTCGTGAACTAGTGAGCTCCATGTAACTCGTCTAGTAGCTCTTCAATCAAAGGAATCAGAAACTTCTCTCTTATGGTGTGTTTTTTCAATTCTCTGTAATCTACACACATCCGCCAATAATTGTCTTTCTTCTTCACCAATACTACCGGTGAAGCATTAGGGCCATAACTGTGACGTATAAAGCCTTGCTTTATGAGGTCTTTAACTGATTGTTCAATGACATTTTTTGTGCTCCTGAATAACGATATGGCCTTATATTGATGGTGTCAACTCCTTCCTTCAAGATAATATGGTGATTAAATTTTTGGTCAGGAGGAAGACTGCATGGTTCTTGGAAGACTGAAGCGTAATCAGCTAACACCATATTAATTTCATTGAAAGCACTCCATTGTCCTTCACTTAACTTCATCTGTTGCAATTGGATTTCAATGGGAGTAGTAAGTTGCATCATCAGTAGCTGCCTACTTTTGGAACGTTGCAAAGTTCTCTGAAATCCTTCACATGAAACCACCTTAGATTTACCTCCTGTTGTTCCCATCAACGTTACCAATTGTCCTTGCCAATTGAAAGCCATTGTACATTCCTTGAAATTACATAATACATCATCTAACCTTGCTAACCACTGTACTCCCAGAATAACATCACACCCTCCCAACAACAGAACCAACACACTCATAGTGAATTGCACCCCTTGCATGGACCATTCGAACCTATCACAACATTGGCGACATACTAATTGTAATCCTCCTCCTACTGTGATGGCTATCGGATTAATCTCTGGAACTACGTAGCTTCCCTTCCTAATTATAGATGAATCCACAAAGTTGTGCGTACTACCATTATCAATTAGAATATGGATGAGTTTTTTCTTATGAAAACCCACTAGTCTCATTTGTTTAAACTCCATGTTTTCTGAAAACACCAACATCGCCTGCATGGACACCACAGGGCCTGTTTCCTCAATCAACATATCTGTCGCTTCCTCCTCCTCTACTGCAGACTATAACTTCTCACCATCTGCGTCCTCTTTAACCATATCAAACTGCATCTGACGTTTTGTGCACTTGTGGCCAATAGTATACTTCTCATCACACCAAAAACAGAGCCTTCGAGCTTTCTTGTCATCAAAATCTTTACTACTAATTTGTCTGGAGGGTTTAGAAGATCTTACCAATGATTGACGCCATGCTGAGTTTGGAGTTGGTAAAATGCCATCCGATGTTGTACTCCGGTGTACATGATTTGTTTGTGGTGGTCTCGGTGGTGCATTAAGAACTGCTCCATTTCCCGCATTCCTCACGGTGTGGCCTCTACTTAACGTACTACTTCCACTAACTTGTAATACAGCTTCCTGTTTGCGAGCTAACAGGTAAGCTTGGTGTAAGGAATTTGGTTCATGTAGTTTCACTATCACCCCTATCTCTGGTTTAAGGCCCTTGATAAAAAAAACCAATCAAATATACTTCAGGTAATGTTAACCGATTAGAATGGTGGTTGAAGTGGGCATATTACTCCAACACCGTTCCTTCTTGTTTTAATTCTTTGAAGTCCCCTATTGGATCATCAAAAATCTTTGCATCAAACCATTGTTTAAGAGCTTTAGTAAACTCCTCCCAATCTACGACATCCATCCTATTACAATTTTTGACATACAACCGATGCCATTCCTATGCTCTTTCATTCATATGGAGGATTGCTAGCTAAACCTTAGTTTTATCTGGAGTACAATCTAATTGGAAGAATTGTTCACAACGATACAACCATAGCTTAACATTGTCACCATCAAATATAAGGAAGTCCATTCTGCTCAACCTTGTAGGTGTAACATGATCCTCCTTATCTATCTTCAACTGTGATTGTTGAAGGTATGGAGTTAATGAATGCGAAGACGTGTCTTCTGGTGCTTGTCCTTGCTGTTGCAAAAATTGCGCAAATATTGCTCTTAGCTTTGACATTTCCTTCTCCATTCGCTCTGCCTTATTTTGAAATTCTAAAAACATCTTCTCACTTTTAGACTGAGACTCAACCAAGGTTCTCACACTTTCCTCCGTTCTCACACTTTCCTCCAACCTTCGCATCTACGTTGCTCTTGTTCCTTCTGCCATCTTATCTTCCTGAATCGCTGCTCTGATACCAATTGTTACACGAATTTGTGACGATAGCAAAAAACAACGAGTGATAGAAAGAAAGGTGCGATAGAAGAATAGCGAATCACCATAACAGAAGAGAGAGAGAATTAGGAAAGAATCAGAATTAGAGAGAGAAAGAATCTGAAACAAATCGATTGTATTCGGTTATGCCCAAAACTAACCGTTGGGCATGTTCAAATACAGATAAGCAATCCAGTACATGCTGGTACACTACTACATTATACGTTTTATTGATTCGTTACGTATTAGCTCTATACGACATTGTCAACACTAGCTTGGGTCTTGTTGCTTCCCGCGTTGGTCGCCTTCTTCATTTACTATGTAACAATATGTGTATTATGAATGGTTTACAAAATATGTATCGAACAATTTAGGCTTAGAAGTTAAAAGTTGTTTATGTGAATGTGTATAGTTCAATAACATTTAAGCATTATGAATCATGAATAAATGAGATTAAAATAATATTGTCTGTAGATTATAAAAGAATATTTAAACATTTTGAATTATGTATAATTCAATAATATGCTATATTATTTGTTATGCCAATAACCATAAAAATGATATCAAAATTAATTCATTAAATTGTTAATTAATTTATATCTGACATATAATTTACTAATTATTATTTGTATATAAAATATATTTACATATAACTAATTTAATATTTATAATTAAGTTAAAAAAATCATATATCTGTATTTTTATATTGTCCATTGTTATCATTAGGAAATAATATTATAAATATTAATCATATCTTATGGGATGCAAATACTCATTCATCATCTTATTTTACGGATAGTTAGATACATAGTAAAAAAATAATATGTAAATTTATGAAAGAGTATTCATTAATCAACAATGTAATTACTACACCTATTCTGGGAATAGACTACACCTATTCTTTGAATGTAATTACTCAAAGGAGGTCTGGTTAGGGATCAAGAATCTGTATAGTACATCAGGAACCCCAAACGAATTGACTGAGATAGTACACTGGATACAGAATTGTTACCTATCCAGGTCCAGTAAAGCTACTGTAACAATAGCTTTGGGGGGAGCTTTTTACGAGATCTGGAAGAAAAGAAACTATACGAGGTTTAAAGGAAAGGAAAGGAATATGACAATGTGAGGCCAGAATCAGTATTCGGGTTTCGGGAGCAATTACCCATCTGAAATCTGGGCTAACCAAGTGACTCAGACTAAGCAAGTGCATGGCGAATTAAACAAGGAATGGTAGGAATTTAAAAGTAATTTCGCTCATTTGGGAAAGGCACGTGCAACATCACGCCTAAAACTCTAATCCCATTTACAAGAAAAGTAATTAATTACTTTAGTTTCAGTTCAAAGAGTCAACAGGAAACAAATTAATAGAGAGAAGAAGAGAGAGTCGAAAGAAATGAAGCCTCATCGTGTAAGAAATCATAGGAATGTTGGGAATGAACCATAACTACTGAATTAATATGTAGTAAAGTTGACACAAAGCAAATATTTTCATTGCTACAAAGACGAAACCTACAATGTATACTACCTTTTCATTCATCGGCTCTAACTGATTTGCAAAGTTCCCTTGATTTTTTAGGTTTCTTGGGTTTTTGACCCGCTGAGGCTTCACCACTTTTTCGGCCATCTTATATTCTTTTTTTCTCTGGTTTGATTTGATTGTTGTAAAGTATCTTAACTTAAAAGTTATTTAATCTTTTTATATTGATAATCTTAAAGAATTTATAATTTAATAGTAAGTCACTTTAAAGAAATGCCATATAAGAGGAAAAAGAAGAAATTTTTAATTCTATAACCAAAAATTACATGTTCAGCCCTATTTTTATTATTTTTAATTCTATAACCAAAACTGAAATTGGAAAGTTTAACAAATAAAACTACATGTGCAACATCATGCCTAAAAATCTAGTCTTACTGGCAGCAAAAGAAAAGCAATTACTACTTAAATAGAGTTTTAGTTTAAAGAATCAAATCAATATAGAGATGAAGAGAGAGTAAAAAATACAAAGAGATGTATAGAATATAGATATGAAGAGAAAGTAATGAAACCTCGTCTGAGTAAGAAACTGTAGGAACTTTGGGAACCACCCACATCCATCGAATTAGGAGTCAGATCTTCTGTCTAAGAATCCTCTGTCTATCCCTGTCCCAGCCCACAAACGATGTCGTTTCTACTTAAAAATTTGGCAAAGTTATTTGGATTATGAGCCAAGCGAAACGTCGACGTTTTGCTTTAAAAATTTAAGAATTGATGGCTCTATCACGGTATTGTTTGGATTATAATATTTAATATAATAAATT